>JAVKOQ010000135.1:0-144211 GCA_031835245.1 Balamuthia mandrillaris | reverse complement strand
TTCCGTGATACCCACCGAGACAAGAAGAGAAGACACCGACAAGATCACTAAGAAGCATGATAAGTTAACACTAAACTTGTATTTTTTTCGAACCTTCTTTCTCCTTTACTTCTATTCTTGGTGGCAAACCTAAGAAGAGGATTTTAGTTCTTCGTGAAGACTTTTGATGAGTGCTTCTATCGATTTACGTCTGTTGGATCGCGAAGAGAAGAAGTTGAGACCGGACTCTGTTTCGAAGCTTTGGATTTCAAATTTGTTAGTGAAAAGAATGAAACGACAAGAAAGAAATGACAAGAAAGAAAGAGAAAGAAACGACAAGAAAGAAACGACAAGAAAGAAAGAAAGAAAGAAAGAAAGAAAGAGGTATTTACCGTTCGAGAACAGAAAGAACGTTTGGAACGGAGAGCAGAGGATATTTGGAAGCACGAACGGACTTTGATGCGAATTCTTCCACACTGTCTTGTCGCAACAAGTTTATCAACTGTATGCCGATACGCATTGTTTGAGTATTTTTGAAAGAGGAAAGCGGCAGAAGAAAAAAACGAAGCGAATGATTATACCTGGCGAAGTTCAGCAAAGCAATTCTGAAGGCCAGAAAACTTGCTCTTGTTTGCTTTTTCTTCTGCATATTCCAAGTCGTGATGAAGATTGTCAATTGCTGCCGCATTGATGCGTTTCGCTGGGGAGTTCACCACAAGTCCCTTTAATATAAAAAAGAACGTATTAAAAGAGATGAAGGAAGGGATATAAGGAGAGAAAAGAGAAGAGAAAATAACCATCATAGAATCAGCAATAGTCTGAAATGCTTTTTTCGTGATGCTATCTCTGAGTTCCATTCGAAGTGGTTCCAATATAGTCAACGTTGCTTCCAAGTAGAGAAACAATTCTATTTTTGTTCAGGAGAAGTTAGATCGCGAAGAAGAAGAACAAGCAACAATAAGAGTATACCTTCTATCCAGTGACGATGCTCGATAGCTGCAGCGGAAGGGGTCCTGAAAAAAATTTTTTTAAAGCAGGAATAAGAAAAGCGACCAAGAAAAGGAAAGCAAAACATGAAAAAAACAAACCAGTTCCAATCATTGGCGAGACTCTCGAAAAATTCTTCTATCTTGTTATCTACAATCTCATAGAGACGCTTCTCAGCGTTGGCCTGCAACGAGAAAAACATTTGTGGGTCGACCACTTTTTGATGTGTCATACTCCTGATTGTGTTGTTATAAGCCTTCAATAAGCACCCAAGAATAAAGAAAAGGAAGTAAAGAACATACTGCATAGAAGTGCAAAAAGAAGCCAAGTATTCCTCAATGAATCCACAGGACTGACCCAAGAACGGAAGATTGATGATCACCTGAACAACGCAAGAAATGTTGTCGCTGAGACCAGAGGCTCTGTCGCTCAGATTTTTGCTGATGTTGTGACAAAGGAACTTGAGCAGCTGCTCTGTAGCTTTCTGGACAGTTTCGTCAACATCGGAGGAGAGATGAGTATTGTTGGCAAACTCGTAGAACTGCTTGATAAAGTGTTTGATGATTGAGATACAGTTCGGCACAAAACTGGAGAATGGAAAAGTTTGTGGTAGGCTGTTGATAGAGAAACATGTGAGAAAGCAAAGAGAAAGAAAGAGAGAGAAAATTGAAAGAGTACGTTAGTTGATGAGGATAGGCTTTGTCGAGTCCGTTGTTGAGAATCTTCGTTTTATATTCTTGTTCGGTGGTTAACATAAGTGGGTGGTAGTTTTCTTTCTCCAAAATCTGTGGAAACAAGAAAGTCAGAGCCAAATACTAACAAGTAAGAAACAAAAAAAATGAAAGCAAAACAAAAGTACATTCAAAAATTCATCTCCGTAGTCCAAAATGGTGAGCTCGCAGAAGCGATCCCTAATAACGTTCAAAAAGTCCAACAGGGGCTCCACCTCATAGCCATAGCTGCGCATGGTCTTGGCAAAGAGGAAGACAAAATCCTTTATATGGCCAAGCACGCTGGTTTCCTTGCAAAACGTAAGCTGTTCTTGAAGCAAAGCTTCGAGCTTGTTGACCACTGTTCCCCAAAGTGATTCCAACTAAGGAAAAAAAAAAAAGAGAAGTAAACATGAATTGGCAACATGAAGGAGAAGTAGAGAAGGAAGGTCGTACGATAGGGAGCGTGATAAGCTGATTGGCAGTATGAAGGATCTTGTGTTCAACAATGAAGAAGCCAGCAATCTTGTGGAAATAAGGTTGATAGTGGTGATGGCTGATAAACGTATGGTCTGTGGAGGGCGGTTGCAACATGACATTCGCTTGCACCTGGAATCGATTCAAGGGTTATACTTCTACAATGAAAGAGAGTCAGTCGACAAACCTTTCGAGTATATTTGTAATACTTGCGAAATTCGTCGATGCTGTGAAGGGCCTCAAAAATATGTACACATCTATATACAGGCGTCAGTTGCACCTCTGAAACTTGTTCAAACAAGCTCCCTATTTGTGCGCATAAATTAGAGGAAAAGCAAGAACTAGAGGCACCGATAAGAAAAGAAACGTACGTTCTGAGTCGCTGTTTCTATTACGTTCCTTCTCTCCTTCTCTATGTTTGATGTAACTGGCGTACAGCGCATCATCGCCAACCTTGGCGTTCTTTTTCTTCTTTCTTCGACGGAGTGTCCGTGTTTTATTACTCTTGTTCTGCGTTTCCCCCTCTTCTTCATCAACAACATCGAGGTCTTCGTCAATCTCCTCTTCCTCTCCTTGAGCCTTTTCGGATTCCACCGTTTCTTCTAACTCTTCTTTCATTGCTTCCTCGCGTTGCAGTCGTTCGAACATTTGGGCCATTGCTAACTCTCCTATCTTTTTGGCGTGTTCTCGAATGCTGCAAGTATAATGCATTGTTCAGAGAGAGAGAGAGAGAGAGCTGAGAGAGAAAGAGAGGAAGCGAGAATGAGTGAAGAGAATGTGTACCCTACAAGCCACTCGTTGTATTGGTTCAAGACAAATGTCTTGATGGTTTGCTTTAGAGCTGGAATCTTACTTTCAAGATAACGAGCAAACTGGTATTCTGAGACTTCTCGCAATAACTCATATTCTAGCTTTTCTAAAATCTACAAACAACTTTAGTGCTTGTGTTGGACGCAAGAGAGAGAGAGAGAGCGAGAGAGAGAGAGCGAGAGCGTTGGAGAGAATGTATACCTTTAACGCAGGATAAAATTTGCCTCTTGAAATGTGTTCGTTGACTCTGGCGCATTGGTTAAGCACATAAACGCATTTGCTCAGCTCTTCAATGGCCTCTTCAATGTTTTGGTGGGTCACCTGATACTCCAGTAATGCTTCATGCTACGAATGCAACGACTTTTAAGTTAAATACAGGGCATAAGAAATCAAAGAAATCAAACCTTTTGCAACAATGTTTTGCCAGCTGCTTGAATCTCTTCATTCGTGGTCACAACGTCTTTGCGAAGCTGTTCTGCATCCATTCGCATGCTGAGAAGCTCATCTACGCTGTGGATAAAGTCGTGGTAATGGTAGTTGCAAATATCTTCTATCTCCTTTTCCTTTCGTTTTGCGAAGTTTCGAAGAGAAAGTAGACATTCGCCCTCCTTTTCTTGCTCAAACAACGATCTGGGATGGTTTGTATGATTTCCCTTTAGTAAAACAGTGACAAGAGAAACAAGAGAGAAGAAGTAAGAGGAGAAGAGATAAACCTCAATAGTGGACCAAACTGTTCTGTTTCCAGCATGCTCAAAACGGATTCTTCATCCGTAACAGCTTCTGGGTTGTAGACTGCTTCCTCGTCGTCCTCCTCTGATGTCATCTGACTTGTGGATGACGCCGTTTCTGACAAAGCCTCGTCACCTTTCTTATTCTTCTTCGTTTTGTGGTTGTGCTTGGTTTTATGTCTGTTGGAAGGGTCATCCAAAGGACTCAAATATTTTGCCAACAGATCGTCATCGTCATCGTCTTCCTCCTCTTCTCTTTGGGAGATAGCAGTGGACTTTCTGTGCTGGTGTCTTCGGTCCTCATCTTCGACTGCTTCTTCGTCCTCGTCAGTAAAGTCACTGTCGTCATCGCTGGTAGTTGCCGTGTTTAGACTGCTGTCCTCCTCCTCTCCATTGGAGGAGACATCAGCTGCACTGAACGTCATTTTTTTCTTTCTGGAGGAACCCTTTTTCTTTGGCTTGTGCACCAAATGTAACAAGCTGTGTCTATCAGAAAGATCAGAGAGAGAGAGAGAGAGATAGGAGGTGAGTAGAGAGAAGAAACACAGCCAAAGAAGGAGGTCGAAGATGAAAACAGGAGAAGGAGGAGAAGGAGAAGGAGAAGGAGAAGGAGAAGGAGAAGGAGAAGGAGAAGGAGAAGGAGAAGGAGAAGGAGAAGGAGAGGAAAGGAGAAGGAGAAGGAGAAGGAGAAGGAGAAGGAGAAGGAGAAGGAGAAGGAGAAGGAGAAGGAGAAGGAGAAGGAGAAGGAGAAGGAGAAGGAGAAGGAGAAGGAGAAGCACAAAAAGAAAGGAGTGGTGTGTAAAACCTTGTCTTGGCAGCAGGTAGCTCCAGTATGCTTCTGCTCTTTTGTTTGTGCTGCTTCTTTGCAGGCCCCATGTTTCCAGTGGCTCGCTGCCCATCGATGCTGGTCCTTCTACTACGTTCTGCGCTCTTTTCCTCCATTTGCCTTCTCTTCCCCTTCCCTCTTCTCCTTCCCTCTTCCTCTTCCTCTTGCCCTTGCCCTGCTACGCTTTCTCAGCTACACGGCGTTTCTTTTTCTGTTTTTTCGGTGACATTCCTTGCATTCCGCGTCGAAAATGTCGACATTACAAATTTCACGACGACATGATTCTAGAAAACTCCGTGTAACTCCGGAAAGCACGTGCAAGCAAACCATGTGTTACAAATACATTCATTTTTTTAAAACTCTGACCAAACCTTTCTTTTTGTGTGTTGTTGCTGCTGTTGTTGCTCTTCATCCTCGCTTAGAGCCTTTCCTCTTCTTCTCCTCTTTCTTCTCCTTCTTCAACTTTTTCTTCTCCCCTTTCAACTTCTTCTTCCGTGCGCGCTCATCGCTCTCCTCCTCCGGCGTCACTGCCATCAACGTCCCCGAAGAAGCCGGCGAGGAGGCAGCAGAACAGGTGACCGGGGAGGCAACGACCTTGCCCGTCATGTCGATGGCCAAGGGCTTGCCGGTGGTCTCCCTCCTCACCACGTGCTTGACAAGGCTGGAGAACAGCTCTGGTAGTTTGTACTCCAGCTTGACGGTCGTCTCTTTGGTGAGGCTGTACTGAAATAGAGAGACATTCTCCTGAAGGAAGCTGAAGAGATGAAAGACCACTCGTTGTTTGATGTTGGTGGCGAGGGATGAGGGGGAAGAAGGTGAGTGGGGAGAGGAGAGAGGCGATAATGCTCTTGGTGATGACAAAGAGGTTGGAGAGGACTGCTGATCCCACCACCGCAAATCGCAACGAGACTGGTATGCAGTGTCTGTTGGTTGCCCCTCCTTTGTTGTTGGAGAAAAATGCAAAAAGAAATAAATAAGAAGATGGGTCAGAAGAGAAAGAGAAAAAGAGAAGCAACAAACCAGCCATTTGGCAAAGAAAGAAGAGATGGTTTGAAAGAGGAACGCGACTGACTGGTTAATGGTGCTGAGGGAAACAGAAGAAGAAGAGGTAAAGGTTTGGGGTTGGTCGGGAGATGTTGCAAAGTTCCATGCCTTAGCTATTAGCGCAATTGTAGAAGCACTTCGCTCGGATGGTGCTAAATATATTGGTAAAGACCCAATAAGAAGAAAATAAGCTTCAAAACCAACAAATGGAGAGAGGGAGAGAGAGGAAGGGGAGAGAGAGAGAGAGAGAGAGAGAGAGAGAGAGAGAGAGAGAAGAGCGACAAACCAGAGTTGAGCAAGCCATAGGAAACCGGATCCAACAAAGCAGGGATGTAGAGAGCATTGAACAAGAACTGAATTGGACTGAACAAAGGTTTCACTTTTCTTTGAGCCCGATCCTCTTTCATCCGTTTCTCTAAGCCCTGAACAATTATCCATAAAGGCCTATGCCGAGTAAAGTAAAAAGTTAAAGAAAACAAAAAACACGCAGATATTTTGAGAAACCAAAAACAAAACAAAAAAAAAACTAAAGTACATACGGAGGAGCTAAGCTAAGTCCCTTGAGAACATCTGTTGTCATTTCTTTCAGCAGTTGAGCCAGTTGCTGTTGATGTGATTCTCCATTTCTGCTGTCATCAATCTTTAGGCGCAAAAAAAAAAGTGTCATACAAGAACGAAACCAAAAACAAAGAAAGAACAGAAGAGATAACTTACGACTAGACACAAATCGTTAGAACAAATCTTAGTGAGATGTGTCTGCAGAACATCTTTCAACATGTCGTCACATAACAGACGGCAGTAACATCTGTTTTTTTAAACAATATCAGAAGAAGCGGGAAGAAACCATCAAAAGAACAAAGGAAGAATAAGAACAGGCGTCCCTTACCGAAAGAGTTTTAGCGCCATAGTTTCTTGAGTGGAAGGTTCTAAATATCAACAAACACAGTCATGAGAAACAATAAAATAATAACGAAAAAGATAAAGATAAAGGAGAACAAACTGTGAATGACAGTATCATGGGAAAACTGGAAGAGGAGCAAATCTGGTGTTCGGTTGTAGAGCTCGTATAGAACTACTATTGCCTCTGCAACACGATCGCTCCAATCTTCCTTCGGTCCTTCCGCTTCCGGTGGTTTTGTAGCCACATCCAATATCGCAGAAGTCACACACCAACTTTCTTCTAAAATCATCTATTCATCAAGTATTACTAAATAAAATTCCATCGCAAATTTTGTAGGGAGAGGGGGTGATGTACATTTGTGAGAACAGGAAGTCGCTCAAGAGTGGCAGCAGAAAGAGCAGTCTTTTCTGAAACAGGATGTTCAGGAAGTATGCCCATAAGTCGATCATAGAAGGTTAGCGACACGTCCTGAGAGAGAAAAAGAGAGAAGGTTAGTTGTTCGTATTTTGTTTAATATGAAGAGAGTTAGTTACCATAGTGCTTGTTTCTGTGTATTTCTCCAGTGTACCAATGAAGGCAGGTCTATACTTATCGAGGTAAGTTTGAATAATGAACATACACTCCACCGGCTCTTGTGTGGTTGCTTCTTTTGCAGGCTCTTTGTTTTCAGGAATAACCTGGGAAGGAAAATACAGTGAATACAAGTTGAATTTTACATCACATCAAACCAAGCACGACAACGTACGGCTAAGTGCTCAAAGACTTTCTCACACCGAGGTAAGTTATCACGAATCCAAGGGCCCATTCCCATCATAAAAGGCTCCTGCAAAGGAGGAAAATAGAAGTATTCTCGGTGAGTTGTTGAAAGAGAAGAAGAGAGAAAATGGAGACCTTAAAGAACTTGGTTCCATTAGCGACATTTTGCAATGTTTTGGATACCAATACAAGCGTTCGTTTTGTGTTCTTCTTTGTCGTATCTGATTGGTTCATCGTAAGAAGCATGAAGAGATAAAAATGAGAGATGAGAGAGACGAGGTGGGGATGGGAGATGAGATAAGAGAGATGACAAACATTGCACAAGCTCAGGAGACATCGTTTCAGGAGCAACGATAGCCGGACAAATGAAACGCAGATAGAAGAAATTGCCAACAGCGACAGGCCATGCTATATCAGGAAACTTTTTCTTCACTTCTTCGTGCAAGAAGTTGCATATCACACGAAATTGGCTGTAAAGCACCGGATTAGTTACTGAGAATACACAACGAACAAGGGCATTCATTGTTAACATACTATGGACATTCCTCCAAGACACTATCCACACGATCCAAAAACTTGGTGCAAATCTTTCCCAATTCTTCCGTATTCTCTCTTACTTCTGTTTCAGTCAGTTGTTCATTTCTAAACGAATCAATCTGAAAATTGTTGTTTGTAAAAATTAATGCTATAAGTATGCTTGAGAAAAAAGGGAATGTATACCTCCAAACTCTTGTCTTCGTTATAAATCTCTTCCAAAAGAGGAGACAACATTTTCGTGATGTACGGCACACCGACCATACGTATGTAATGCCCCAACATTTTGGCTGCAATACTGTTCGCTCGAAAGAGTGTGCTCAGATCCACTGGTAGCCATATGTCAGTTTGAGGAGAGAGAGAGAGAGAGAGAGAGAGAGAGAGAGAACTCCAGGACAACATACGAGTATTTTGAATTTCCTCATACATAATTCCTTTCAACAAGGTGAGAACGGTGCCGTTGTGTGAGAAAAGATTGATGAGAGCCTTTGTGAGGTCTTTTTGGCTGTTAACGTCAACTGAGTCGCATACTGCCCGTACAGTTCTTAAACTTGGCTCAAGCAATAACTGATTAAAGCAAAAAGGTAATGAGAAAAAGACCAAGAAAGAACAAAGACTTGGAAAAAAAGTAAGAACGAAGAAGAGACAATGAGGTATTGAACGAAGCATGGAGAATGGCTAACAAAGAAGAAACAAACCTCAGTGATAAGTTGGCGTCGTAAGGCAGGTTTGTTGAAGAGCGGTTTGATGTGAGAGAGATATACAATATCCATACCCTCCTTCTTCATTTCTTGAGGAGGCATGGTCGCAATGCCCTCCAAATAGGTCGAAAAGTCATTGACGCCTATTTGAGTGCCCTTTACACGTTTCATCTTTGAGAGTTGCTCGAGTTGCACCGTGGAGGTTCCTCGGAGAGAAAGTGCCTTCGGCAAAACTTTTAGTTTGAAGAAGGTAACGAAACGTAAGTACTCTTTAAGTCAAAGGAGAGAGAGAGAGAGGGGGGGGGAAGGAGAGTGAGAGTGAGAGTGAGAGTGAGAGTGAGAGTGAGAGTGAGAGTGAGAGTGAGAGTGAGAGTGAGAGTGAGAGAGCGAGACTAAGATAGGAGAAAAACGAAACTGCGTTTGGGGCTCTTTGGTCGTTGCTCTCGTTCTGCCGTGTTGACTTGTCTATTTGTAGTTGTATTGTTAGAGCCAGAGGAACAACAAAGAACATAAAGAAAACAAACAAGAAAGAACGAAGACAAAGAACCGAGGGTGAGTGTGTGTGGCGGTACGATGCCTTCCAGGTGCAGGAGGTAAGTCTGCATGCAAGCCGCGAGGACTAGGTGCTCTGTGAGAAGCAGAGGAAGATGGCATCTGTTTGGTATTAGTGTCGTTGTTGTTACCGCTCCCTGCTAGCCTTTGCCGTTGTTGTTCTGTGACAAACTTTGAGGCTGTTGGCTTTGTTACGCCACTCACAGCCGGTAGAGCACTGGCAGAGTGAAACACTTTCAACGAGGAAGGAGGTGACGAGGACGTGGGAGAAGAAGACGAAGCATTGTTAGCGTCGACAGCCGAGAAAGTCGCTGAAAGAGACATGAACGGCATCGACGTAGAAGAGGTCAACACCGATGACGAAGAAGGAGAGGAGTCCTGCTGTTGTCCCTGAATCTGTTTGAAGCGTTGCGTGAGGAGGTCCAAAATCTCGTTCTTCTTGGCCAGCTCCTGCTCCAACCGCCCAATCTTCTCCTGAAGCTGCTCCACCGCCTTCTTGCTCATGTCCTTCAGCCGCTCCAACTCCTGCCGCCGCTTGTCCCGCTCCTGCTCCACGCGCTGCAGCTCGGCGCGGCTGGCCTGGGCCTTGCTCCGCCACTGCTCCACCTCCTGGCTCATGATCTCGGTCTGCTGCTTGGTCTGCTCCGCCAGCTTGAGGCGCAGCTCCCGCTCGCTCTTCAGCTTGGCCAGGATCCAGGCGGGGCACTTGGCGAGGTCGGCTTTGATGAGGTTGGGGTCCTGCGGGGCAACCGCCTGGGTGACGCGTTGCTGCGTGCGCGGGGTGGCCGCCAGCAGGAAAGCCCCCGAGTCGTTCATGCTGTTGGTGGCGGGAAAAGAGGAAGTGGAGGACGTGGGAGAGGCGAGGTAGTGGTGAGAGTCCACGCTAAGAGAAGGGGTTTGATGTGGTGGTGGTGGAGCTCCAGCTTTGTTATTTGTTTAAATGATTTTTTGGAAAAAGAGAGAGAGATCAACGTTGAATGAAGATGAAGTCGAATGAGAGTGGTGAAGATGAAAAGATGAAAAAGGAGGAATGAACGTACACATTGTTTTTTGTCTTGTTTAAACAGACACTAATGTTACAAAAAAAAAAAAGTACAGCAGGCTTCGTTCCAGTATGGCACTCAAAGGGAGGGGAGAAAAAACAAAAATCAAAAGAGCAAGCGAGCAATAATAATATACACCTCCCACTACCCAGTCGCGTGAGGCAAAAAAAAGAGCAGGGGTCCCCCCTTTTTTTCTTTCTCTCTCTCTCCCTCGCTTTGGCTTTCTCCTTCTTCTCGCTGTGTAATTATTAGCGGGGAGCCAAGAAATTCCGTTCGGCTGATTTGCCTGCAATCACGGCATTTGCCCTGAAAGCTGCACAATGGGAGCTGAGGATGACCTCGTTTGATGGCAAACGAGCACGAACGGTGCAGGCCTTGTGCAGCAGCTCGTTTTCCCGCCTTTTTTTTTTGTTTTTTATCCCCCCACGCTGAAAAAAAGTAGTGGTAGTAGTGGGTTGGGGTGCTTTGAAAGAAAGCAAGAAAAATGGAATTAGAAAGTTTCCAAGCAAGGGTACTTCCCCTCCCCCCCTCCCCCTTTCCCCCTTGCTCTCCTTCCTCCTCCTCCTCCTATCCCTTTTTCTCTCGCTGGCTTGATCGCATCTTCGCATTCTCTCCCTCTTTCTCTTTTCTCTTTGCTCTTTCTCTTTCGTCGTTTCTCTTTCTCTTTCTCTTTCTCTTTCGTCGTTTCTCTTTCTCTTTCGTTGTTTCTCTTTTCTCTTTTCTCTCTCGCTCATTTGGTATCTTGTTTTGGGCGTGTTACAGCTGGAAAAGGCTGAAAGCGATCTCTGCTACGTTGCTAATGTCTTGGAGAAGGAATTCAATCAACAATATGACAACAAACCTCACGTTCGTTTGCTCTCTAAAGTTCCTTTCTCTCTCTCTCTCTCTCTCTCTCTCCTTTTCTCTTTCTCTTTGTCTTTCTTTCTCTCGTCTTCTCTCTCTTTCTTCTGTTTGTAACTTATACAGGTGTGGCTTCACTCGTTTTTAACAAAAGCTAAATCCTGTTCGCCTTATCGCTCGGCTGCGAATGGTGCAAGAGCGCCTTCCTGCTCTTCAGAGCCAGTGCGAGTCTCTTACCCAATCCAAAGAGGTTATTTTTCACTCCACTTATTGGGGTTTGCCCTGTTTTTTATTCTTAATTCTTCATCTTTTCCTTCTTCTCCTTGTTCTTCTTGTTCTTCTTCTTCTTCTTCTTCTTCTTCTTGTTCTTCTTCTTGTTATTCTTGTTTTTCTCTTTTCTCCTTTCTCTCTCACCCTCTTCCTCCCTGTTCTCTCTTTCTTTGAAGGCAACCATAGAGGCATGCAAACGAGGCCTTTTGAGCCAACGACAAAGACTTCGTGAGCTTCAGCGAGAGGCCGGCATGCGGGTCGTAAGCGACAACGAGGACGGCGTCTATCAGGACTTTAAAGAAATGTCTGCTCTATGGGCGGAACAAAACCTTGTCTCATCTCAGCCTCACCATTGAATGGTTTGTTCTCTCTCATGTTTTTCTCTCATTCTCTCATTCTCTCTCTCTCATTCTCTCTCTCTCTCTCTTTCTAACATCACAAAACAGGACATCAAAAATGGGATACATTTGTTGTTGTAACCTTCAACAAAGACGTGTACACAACCAAAAGCTCTCGAGCGGCACTGGCAAGAACATGCTCGAGTCTTGAACGACTCCCTCTTATGCCATCAACGCGATGGAGCGATTCGGCTCTTTGTAGTTTTTCTTCTTTTCAACAACCACCGAAACAAGACATATTTATACCGTATCCAAGTCATTTTTCCTTGTCGTCAGATATTTCTTCTCGCGTCTTTTTCCGCTAGTTGGCTGACGTAAGCTCCGTGTAAAGCAACTTGGAGGGATTCCAAGAAAAAAATAGTCAAAAACAATGCCGAAACGCAAAACAAGGCCGAGCGAAAAAAGAAGAAGAAGCCCGAACCACGCTCACCGCGAGACACACGAATGGAAGAAGAAAACATCGTCGTCCACTTCTTCGTTGATCACTCCTCGCTCCACAGGAACTGAAAACGAAACAATAGGAGGATCGTCAGCTCTGCTGCTGCCAAATGAGCTGGTCGCTCACATCCTGAAGATGCTGCCGGCTTCCTTCTCTGCGGTCGCCGCTCGCACCTGTCGCCAATGGTACGCCTGCACACCTCCCAACCTTCGACACAAGCTCTACAAGAAAGCCGTGTGTCACAGAGTCCCTCTTCTGCGGTGGGCCAGACACAACGGGCTCCCGTGGGACGAGGAGATCTGCAGCCACGCTGCTGCACTCGGCCGTTTGGTGGTCTTGCAGTGGGCTCACGACAAGAAAGACTGCCCTTGGGACCAACGGACCTGCCACAGCGCAGCAGCTGCAAACCACCTCAAAGTCTTGCAATGGGCAAGAAGCAAAGGTTGCCCTTGGAACCAGTTGACCTGCAGCGCAGCTGCCAGAGGAGGCCACTTGGAAGTATTGAAATGGGCCAGAGAGAGCGGTTGTCCTTGGAACGTGCGGACCTGCAGTCGAGCGGCAGAAGGAGGCCACTTGGAAGTGTTGAAATGGGCCAGAGAGAACGGATGTCCGTGGAACGAGGCCACCTGCAGCGGTGCGGCCAGAGAAGGACGGTTGGAGGTGTTGCAGTGGGCCAGAGAGAACGGATGCCCTTGGAGTGCATGGACTTGCAGCGAGGCCGCACGAAACGGCCATTTGGAGGTATTGAAGTGGGCCAGAGAGAATGGATGTCCTTGGGACGCTCTCACTTGTGCCGAGGCAGCGAGAGGCGGCAAGTTGGGGGTGCTGAAGTGGGTAAGAGAGAACGGCTGCGAATGGGATGAAAGGACTTGTACAGAAGCGGCGAGAGCTGGCCATTTGGAGGTGTTGGAGTGGGCAAGAGAGAACGGATGTCCTTGGAACGACAGAGCTTGTGCGGAAGCCTCTACAGCAGGAGCATACGCTTCTCTCTACTCCTGTACGCCACTAACTGCCAGTATTTGAACAAGCAAAGTTCTTTACTCTATTCTCTCTGTTTTGTTCTCCCTTTTCTGTTCTGTTTTGTTCATTTCTTTTTCTCTCCTTCATTCGACCATGAATGATTCTTTTACAACGTTCTATTATTATCATGTTCACAGTGTATACAACAAACTTAGAAGCACTTGCGGTGCACAATGCTTGGTCCTGATTCATCGTACTCCTCCTTGGAGATCCACATCTGTTGGAAGGTGGAGAGGGAAGCCAAGATGGAGCCACCAATCCAGACAGAGTACTTACGCTCGGGAGGAGCGATGATCTTGATCTTCATGGTGGAGGGAGCGAGGGCGGTCAACTCCTTCTGCATCCTGTCAGCGATACCGGGGAACATGGAGGTACCGCCAGAGAGCACGACGTTTCCGTACAAGTCCTTACGGATATCAACGTCGCACTTCATGATGGAGTTGTAGGTGGTCTCGTGGATACCAGCAGACTCCATGCCCAAGAAGCTGGGTTGGAAGAGAGCCTCAGGGCACCTGAAGCGCTCGTTACCGATGGTGATGACCTGACCGTCGGGAAGCTCGTAGGACTTCTCCAGGGCGGAGGAAGAGGCGGCAGTCTGCATCTCCTGCTCGAAGTCGAGGGCGATGTAGCAGAGCTTCTCCTTGATGTCACGCACGATCTCACGCTCGGCGGTGGTGGTGAAGGAATAACCACGCTCAGTCAAGATCTTCATGAGGTAGTCAGTTAAGTCACGGCCAGCCAAGTCCAAACGGAGGATGGCGTGGGGGAGGGCGTAACCCTCGTAGATGGGCACAGTGTGGGTCACACCATCACCAGAGTCCATCACGATACCGGTGGTACGGCCAGAGGCGTAGAGGGAGAGCACAGCCTGGATGGCAACGTACATGGCAGGGGTGTTGAAGGTCTCGAACATGATCTGTGTCATCTTCTCACGGTTAGCCTTGGGGTTGAGGGGGGCCTCAGTGAGCAAGACGGGGTGCTCCTCGGGGGCAACGCGGAGCTCGTTGTAGAAGGTGTGATGCCAGATCTTCTCCATGTCATCCCAGTTGGTGACGATGCCGTGCTCAATGGGGTACTTGAGGGTCAAGATACCACGCTTGGACTGAGCCTCATCACCGACGTAGGAGTCCTTCTGTCCCATGCCGACCATGACACCGGTGTGACGGGGGCGGCCGACGATGGAGGGGAAGACAGCGCGGGGGGCATCATCGCCAGCAAAGCCAGCCTTGCACATGCCGGAACCGTTGTCAATCACAAGAGCTTGCACTTCGTCTTCCATTGTTTAAGTTTGTTTGTCTTTCTGTTTGGATTTGTTTCGAAACGACAAAAAGAAGGGAGCTGCGATTTGGCCTTTTATCCTCAATTCTGGTCGCGCAGATCTTCATTCCCGAAAAATTTTGCAGTTCACCAATGGGCTCGCGAGATTTTCCCCGGAATCGAATACTGCGCGCTACTGCGAGTTGGGTTTCATTTGGCCAGAAATCGAGACGAGGGGTCGTTAAATCGATCTGATCAATGATCTCATTAATGATCTTGTCGACTCTGCTGTTCAATAGCTGCTTTTTTTGTGCTCAACACCCCCTCTTTTTTTCGTGCACCGGTTGTGCAGTTTTTGTGCTCCATTCTCAAAATTTTCTTTTATTTATTTTTTTTTTCTTCCAAAGAACAAAAAAAACGAAGGGAAGAAAATGCCGTCGCTGCTGGAAGAGGATGATGAGCCCACTACCTCCACCGGACTCACTACGCAGGGCAAGGGCAAGAAAGCGGAGGAGGAAGACTTTATATCCTTGAAGATTAACACGCGCTACGCCAAAAAATTCGAAGAGCGCAAGAAAAAAGAAGATCTATCCAAAGGTCCATTTTTTTTTTGTGGTTCCAATCGATTGAATTGATTGATTTCTTTCTCTTTTTTTTTTAACTTTTTTTTTTTTGGCAAACAACAGCAAAGGACAAGCTAGCGGAGCTGGAAGAGGAGTTGAGTTCCACTTCGGAGGAGGAGGATGAGGAGGGCTATTTGGGAAAGAAGCAGGAGCAGTCCTTTTTGACGTTGATGACCCTGCTCGCCAAGAAGGACAAAAGGCTTTACGACAATAGTGCCAAATTCTTTCCTGGTTTGTCTTTTTTTTTTTGATTATTTTTTTCTCATTTTGCTTTCTTTTCTTGTTTGTCGTTTTTTCTCCGCGTTTCTCGTCTCTTTTTCTTTTTCTTTTTCTTTTTTTTTTCCTCGCTTTTTTTTACTTTCGTTTTCTCTTTTCTCTTTTCTCTTTTCTCTTTTCTCTTTTCTCTTTTCTCTTTTCTCTTTTCTCTTTTCTCTTTTCTCTTTTCCTCTTGTCTCTTTATTTTTCTCTTCTTTGCTTACCCGACACTTGTTTTGTTGAAAATGGTTCATAGATGAAGGCAGCGAAGAAGCCGAAGATGGGGAAGAAGATGGAAAAGAGAAAAAAGACGGAGAAAATAAAAAGACAGAGAAACCTCTGAAATACAAAGACTACCTCCGAGAGAGTCTCTTAAAAGGAGGAAGCACTGCTTTGCTCTCCTCCGACGAAGAAGAAGATGATGAAGAGGATGATAGAAAGAAAAAGAGCAAAAACAAAGAGCCTCTCACTCACGTCGAAGAACAAGAATTACTCAAACGAGAATTCTTGAGAGCCACCAACAGAGCCCTCAACGAAAAAGACGATGACGAGGACGAGGACGAGGACGGAGGAGGCCTTCTCTCCAAACGAACTAGGACAGCCGAGGAAATAGAGAAGGAGAAGGAGGAGTTTAATAGTTTCATAGAAGAGGAGCACAAACGAGACAGAGAGAGGAGCTTAAGGGGCTTGACCGTTGCCTCTTCTGACATCAACAGCTTTTGGATGCAAGAAGATGAAACCTTGGATGAGAATGAACGTTGGTTGCGTCGCTTCATTGCCTCGAATGGATGGATGGATAAAGATGAGATGATGGCCAGAAAAGAAGAAGGAAAGGGATCGATTCCGAGTTACGAAGAGATTATTGCGGACGACGAGGAAGATGAGGAGGAGCTTGAACGATCTGAACGATTCGAGCAGCAATACCAGGAAGCCACCGCTTTTCGTTATTTGGAAGAGTACTGTTTCTTCTCTCTCTCTCTCTCTCTCTCTCTCTCTCTATGTATTTCATCTTTACTCATTTGTTTTTTCTACAATAGGGGGAGCTCCGAAATCGTTACACACCCGAGAGAGATTCCTGACTCAGTACGAAAGTACGTTTTATTACAGCTGTTATTTTC
The DNA here is from genome assembly GCA_031835245.1 of Balamuthia mandrillaris. NCBI lineage: Eukaryota > Discosea > Longamoebia > Balamuthiidae > Balamuthia > Balamuthia mandrillaris. The sequence goes on along the minus strand of JAVKOQ010000135.1, from coordinate 127,943 downwards.
TTGCATGAACTTTCTCTCTTTAACCTTCTCCCTCTTAAAACAGACCAAAATCAGACAAGCGAAAGAGAGCGAGAGAAAAGCATAAAGAGAAAAAGAAGAAAGAAAAGGTCCACAAAGAGGAAGAGCTGAAGCGTCTGAAGAACTTGTTGAAGGAAGAGTACAACAAGCAACTCGAAAAATTGCGACAAACCAGCGGCACTGAAAGTGAGTTTTTTTGTTCTTTCTTGCTTGTAGCTTCTTTTCTCACCAATTCTATGATTTTTTTAAAATATTAGAGGTGGCTTTCACCGAAGAAGACTTTGAAGAAGAGTTCGACCCAGAAGAACATGAAAGGAAAATGCAAGCCATGTTTGACGATGAGTATTACAATGAAGAGGTATCTCTTGCTCTCCTTTATGTGAAAATGCGCATATATAACCATTTTTTTAAAGGACGACGAAAAACCAACGTGGGATGATGATGATGATGATGCCTTTGAGGAGGATGAAGACGGCAACCTTTCCGTTCGTAGCCTGCTCTCCAAGAATCGTAAAGACCAAGTTAAAAAACGGGTTCAACAAGAAGACGATGAAGAAAACGATCAAGACGAAGAACAAGAAGAACAAGAAGAACAAGAAGAAGAAATGGAGTCCGAGAACAACGCACAAAAAGCCAAAAGCCTCGAGGAGTACTTGCAACAGTACTACCAACTTAACTATGAAGACGTCATCGCAGGAGAGATAGGATGTCGCTTCAAGTATCGGCAAGTGAAACCATCCGCTTATGGTATGACTATCCACGACATCATCGAAAAGGACGACAAGGAACTGAACCGACATATCTCGTTGAAGAAGTTGGCACCCTACAGAGACGTAGACATTGCCGAGAAAAAACGTGAGAGAAATAAGAAGAAAAGAAAACGAGGACAAATGAAGGACGACGAACAAAAGGAAGAACAGGAAGAAAACGAGAAAGAGAAAGAAGTGGCGAAGAAAGAAAAGGACAAGGAAAAGAAAGCCAAGAAGCAGAAAGAAAAGAAAGAGTTTGTGATAGTGAATGGAAAAGGAATGAACGTAAGTGATGTACGTAAACGTAGAGAAGATACCGCTTTTCCTAGCTTTGGTGAAGAACAACCAGAACAGAAGAAGGAAGAAAAACCACAACAACAAAAAGGGGGAGAAGAAGCAGGACAAAAGCAAAAGAAAAAGCGTCAGAGAAAGAAGAAAAAGACAGAGGACAACAATAAGAACGGCGAAGAAAAAGCTCCTGAGCAACAACAACCAGAGAAAAAGCAAAAAGAACAACAGAGCGAAGGCAGTCAACGGCAACAAGACAACCACAGCAACGACGACCAACAGGCAAAGAAAAAAAGAGTGCGAAGAAAGAAGAAAGGAACGCAACAGCCACAACAAGCCTAAAAGTTTGTTTCTCCTTTTCCCAAGTGACTCTACAATTGGCTTTATTTTTTTCTCTTCTCGCCATCTCTTTCCCTCCCTTATAACTGACTTCGTTCAGCGAGAGGAACCATCCGTTCTTTCCACGCCGAACTTAGCCGCAAACGCTGTTGACCATTTTTGCCACCATCATTACCGTTGATGTTAATTCCGGAGGTATAAAATGGGGTTTGTTGGGTATCTGTGTTGAGCCCTTCCTGTCGCATGCGTACATTCCAGCCTAATTTGTTGGCTTTAAACGAAGTCAATAAAGAAAAGAACGAGAGAGAGAGAGAGAGAGAGAGAGAGGAGGAGGAGGAGGAGGAGGAGAGAGAAACTAAACCTAATTGTCGGAACCAATGGTGAGTTTGTGAGGTGGGTGTGATGGCTGGAGCTGGGTAGTAAGACATGGATATGCTTACGGTATCTCCTTGCGCTAGTTCAACGTTCTTCTTTCCATCAAATTGGACCATCGCCGAACTCCGACTATCTGGCGGAACCTTTTTAAACAGCAAAACATTTCATCAACATGCTTTCTTGCTCTCTCTCCTTGTTGTTGCTCTTTCTTCACAATACCTGAATGGAAAGGTTTGCGGTAGCAGGAAGGATAACCGGCCGGAATGATAGCGAATGCGGGCAAATAGGAGTAAATAAAATCGCTGGGATCTATTATCAACCGCCATTTTGAGTGCATTTCAGAGGAAGAGAGAGAAGAGAAGAGAGAAGAGGAGAGAAGAGAGAAGAGGAGAGAAGAGAGAAGAGAGAAGAGAGAAGAGAGAGAAGAGAAGAGAGCAGAGAGCAGAGAGCAGAGAGCAGAGAGCAGAGAGATTACATACGGAAGGATGAAGAAGAGGACCACCAGCAGATAAGGAGTAAGCGGTGGAGCCAGTGGCTGTTGCAACAATGATGCCATCGGCTTGCACAGTGGTAATGCTGCTGCCATCACAGTAGCATTCCAAGTTTGTAAGGTATGGAGAGTTGCCTCGCGTTATAACCACCTCGTTTAACACTCTGTACGAAAGCAGCAGATTGCTGTTTAGTGATGGGGGAGAAAAAGAATGATAGACGCAAACGAGAGAGAAGAGAGAAGGGGAGAGAACCTGACTCGACTTTCTGGAATGGAAGAACCACGACGAAATATGGAACAAACGAGTCGCATTCGAAGAATAGCACAGCTCTTTCCCTCCAACACTCGCTCTATCTCTTGCTTCGTTCCTTCTCCGAATTCTACATTTGTTGTTCAAATAATTAGCCAAAAGAAAAGTTACGAATAAGCAATGAAAAGGAAACGCAACACAAACAACCAGAAAAGATGGGAAAGCGAAACAAAAAAACAGCAAAGAAAGAAGAGAAAGAGAAACGACGAAAGAGAAACGACGAAAGAGAAACAGAAACGACGAAAGAAGAGAAAGAGAAACGACGAAAGAGAAACAGAAAGAGAAAGAGAAAGAGAAACGACGAAAGAGAAAGAGAAACGACGAAAGAGAAAGAGAAATCGAGAAAGCGAGAACGAGAGAAAGAGAGACGAGAAAGAGAAGAAAGAGAAAAGATAAGACAAAAATACAAAAAAAAATGAAAAGAAAAAAGAAAAACATATAAAGCAAAAGTAAAAAGTAAAATGAAAATGAAAAGGAGGAATTTACCGAATGGGGTGAGAAAGCCCAAAGAGCCCAGGTTGAAGCACATGGTGGGAGGCACCCTGTCCTGAAAGAGCGAGATGGTGTGCAGGACCGTTCCATCCCCGCCCAGGCAAATCACCAAATCTATTTCGGGCTGCTGCGATTTTCTTTCTGCATGAAAAATAAATAATAAAAAATCTGAAAAAAAGAAAAAGAGAAAGCGAAAGTCTTACCAAAGCATAAAAGGTGAGGAAAAAGTTTATGCGTGCGAGGTTTCACGTAAACATTCATTTTCTTCTCTTGAACCAACCATCTGGAGAGAGAAAAAAAAATAAATCAATCCATCGATTGATCGATCAACGAAAAAAAGAAAGAAAGACAAAATGTATGTACTCTGCAATCTCTCGAAGCGGGTCCAAAAGGTGAGGCGAGTGCCGGTTGTGAACTAATAGAACGGAGGTGGGAGGTTCTCGCCACGTAAGGCCGTAAGCGCCCAACGCCATGCTCCGCTGCTTCATGGCTGACGTTGCGGCCGGCTCTTCCATCTTCTTAAATTTTTTTTTTGACAATTTATATTAAACTCTTATAATACCTCGTGACGACACGAAAAACAGAAACTCAAATCGATAATAATCGGCATTGGTTTCCTTCCAACAACAATTATCCATTTTATCGGGTCCTGTCATAAAATCGACAAAAATTCAATAATTTTAACAATAGTTGACACTTTCGAGTTTCCCGCTTTTTTTTTGTCCGTTAGAACTAGTCGTTAAACGTCCGTCGGAGAAAGTGATAGATTTTTTTTTTGTAATTGTTTCGAACTGAGAAAAACAGATAGAAGCGAACGAAGCGTATTTGCTAAGGCTTCTCTCTCTATCAACTTTTTTTATAAAAAAAAAAACATGGCGACTCCAGGAAGACTTCCGGTGTATGCCCAACCTCCTCAAAGAGTTAAACTGTACGTCTCATTGGTTTTTTTCTTTCTTCCTCTCTTTTTGTTTTTTTTTTTCTCTTGCTGAGTGTCTCATTTTTTTTTTTGTTGAGATAGAGGCAAGCCCAAACGAACAACAACAACGACCACCGTCCCTTCCACCGCCAAGGAGAACAAGAGATATGCCACCGTCCACAACACCTCCAACAAACGTGTTCAAACCAACTTCTCCACCAAAGCCTCTCATCTTCGTGCTGAAGCGTCTTCCAAGAAGCTTCGTTCCTTGAACACTTCTACTACGGTAGCTTCCACAGCGGAGAGAAGCAGTGAAGTGGTTGACAATGGTTTCGTGGGTGATGTGGACGCAAACCTTTCCCGCTTTGAACAAGATCGACTTCAAAAAGAGGTTTGCTCTTCTCCTCTCTCTCTCTCTCTCTCTCTCTCTCTCTCATTCTCATTCTCTTTTGCAACACAAAAACAAAAATAGGAAATGGAACATCACAAAAGGTCCTCCATCTTTTACGGCGCTCTTCGCGTTCGTCAACACCCCAAAAAGAAGACCAACGTAACCGCAAACGCTTCCTCTCATCAGTCTTGCTCCACATCCAAAACACCGAGCGCCATTCGTTACAATCATCCTTCCTCTTCTTCTTCTTCCACCATCTCCTCAACAAAAAGCTTTCGTCGTATTCCACAGCATCACCATGAAGAAGAATCTCGTGCTGTTGCGGCTCCCAGAAAGACGTTGTTTACTCCACGCTCAGAGGCAGCCGCCTCTCGTTCTTCCATCCGAGCGACTAGAATGGGCCAAGTGCCGGATGCCTTGATGGCAACTACTCCGCGTCGTCAACAACATCTTCACCAGCGTCGAGCCACACTCTTTCCCCCAACTTCAACAACCACCTCAACGTCTTCTCCCATTGCTTCTTCCTTCTCTCCTCTTGCTTCTTCTTTTGTCGAACAACAAAACCATTCAACTGTCTCTTCTCCTTCGGTGGTTACGCCAACAAGCATGATGCGAAGAAATACCTTACATCCATCTTTTCAGTCGCCGTTTTCTTCCACCTCTGAAGGTGGATGGACTTCGCTGGAGGCACTGAGTCCATCGGCTGCTCTTTTCTCTGCATTTGCGTCAGTCTCTCCCTATACTCCTCGTTCTTCTTCGTACAGTCGAAGGGCAAGCATTCTTATGCCCCGTTCTTCTTTGACACCGTCACGTTCTACCTCTACTTCCTCTTCCTCTTCCTCTTCGTCTGCTTCTTTCTCCTCCTCTGCTTTAACGATGAATCGACACGAAAGTCGAATGATGGAGCCCATAATAGAAGAAGAACAAGTTGATCACGAGGAAGATGAAGCTGAAGAAGAAAGATGGTTGGAAGGAGAATCTGTTGTAGCAATGGATCATCCTCCACATATAGAAGGAGAGGGTGAAGAAGTATCTTTGAATGAAGACGAAGATGATGAAAACGAAGAAGATGACGAAGAGGAAGAGGAAGGTCTTTCGCTGCAAGAAAAGCTGGCAAGAATGGAAGCGGAGGAAAGGAGATTGGAGGAAGAGATACGAGCAATGGAAGCAGCGGGATACCTCCCGTAGTGGAAAAACACTCAAAAACGAGTCGCTTGGTGGTGTATTTCGTTTGTTTGTAGATATAGCTTTATATTGTTCGATCGTGGCCCATAGAGAGAGAGAGAGAGAGAGAGAGAGAGAGAGAGCAAGGAGATGTATTTAATAAATAAATTAGAGAGCAGCTGAAGTGAAACCACCTTGTTTGCGTTTGTAAACTCTGCGGTGCTTCGAGTCAATTTTTGTCAAGTAGAAAGAGGATGGAAATAACCATTCCTCAGAAGTTATTGGGGTGTAGTCGTGAGCATTGTGTGATGCTTCTCGTAATGCCATCGTCTAGGTAAAGAAAGAAGCAAGAAGAAATATGAGAGATGGCCTAAAAAGAAAGGCGGCAGGAAAGGTACATTGGTAAACTCTTCAGCAGAGATGGCACGTCGTTGTCTAAGTCTGCGCTGAACGTCAGCCTTTTGTCTAATGTCGTCCAAAGTAAACACAGAACTATGCCTCGAAACAATAGAGAAGAGAGTTGATGCAGAGCCGCTTCCATATGAGAACATCATTATGCGTTTCCCTAACTTTTTTAAAAAATCCAGTGGAGAATTAGATATCGTTAAACAATAACGAACATGACAAAGAAACGAGAGAACGAACCAATTCTTCAGTAGCTTTTTCAGTGATAAGGGACAAGAGGCCCACATAGAGCGATGCAGTATAAGCATTTCCTATTTGAGCGCTGACTTGCGTGCCAGCCTCCACTTTGGACTGATAGACCTCTTTGCTGAGTTTCAGGAAAATGGTTTCCAAGTTTCGGTCGAGGTAAGTTTTCTCCTGAGGTATTGTTTTGTACTTTTGTATTTCTTCAGAGGCGAATTCGGGTCTACTGGGATTTTGCAGAAAGTCGTTGTACAGCTATTTTATGTACGCGGAAGAGCAACCATGAGAAAGAAGCAGAAACGGAAAGAAAAAAAAAGGCAACTAACCAATCTAGCAACGGACTTGATAACCAACTTGCGGTACGGTTGGTGAAATATTGCGAAATCGGCGTCTAGTAAGCTGAACCTAGTTCGGTGCTGCAGAGTGAAAAGGAAAAAATAAAAAGAAAGGAACTTGAAGTTAGCATACTGATGCAGCAAGCCAAAGAGATATTTGTTGTCCCACCTTTTGTTCATATTTCTGGCGATAGCGTTGATAGCTCAAGTCCAAAGACTTCAAGTAACAACTGATGGACAACCGACCATCCACCAAGGGATACTCTGAAGATAATCGAGGTTTGTAAAAGTCCCATGCATTCTCCATGTGCGTTCCATTCAGTCCTACAGAAAGTAGAAGTTCGTATCAGTTGTCTTTCACAATTGCTCTCCCTTTCTATTTTCACCTCTTTTGTTCTCTCATTCTCTAATGGTTTAAACTTTAACCAAAAAGAAGACTAACCAGTTTCGAGAACAAGAGGAGCATCAGGTCCCACGAGCATGGCTATGACGCCACACCCACCGGTAGGGCGTGCTGGTCCACGAGGATAGACAGCAATGTCTCCGGCCACCACGATGGCCAGCCTTCCATCCCACCAACTGCTCTCCACCCAATTGACTGCATTGAACAAGGCTGCCGTGCCTCCATAGCATGCGTTCGTTGTGTCAATGCCTATGGCACTCGTTGTCAATGAATGAAGAAGAAGAAAGAAGAAAGAAGAAAGAAGAAAGAAGAAAGAAGAAAGAAGAACGAATAAAGAAGAAAGAACAACAAGAACAAGCACGAGAAGAATGAGAACATGAGGATAGAACAACAAATGCAGAAAGGAAGGGATTGTACCTTCGATGGAGGTGTTGCCAGACTCCTCAAAGAGCTGCATCAAGACCGTTTTCACGGACTTGGATTTGTCCACAATGGTTTCCGTTCCTACCTCCAATCGGCCGATGTTTGCGGGGCTCACTCCATACTTCTCCAACAAAGAAGAAACAGCTGCACGAAAGAAAGCACAGACAATGGAACAACATTTTTAAATATAAATATAAATATAAAATAAAATAATTAAAAAAAATAAAAAAAATATGAAAATAGAAAAAGAAACGAAAAAAAAAAGAAAAATAAATAAATAAATAAATAAATAAATAAATAAATAAATAAATAAATAAATAAATAAATAAATAAAACAAAAGCGACAGATGAGAATGATTAAAAAAAAACAAACAAACAAACAAACCAGTAAGACAAATGGAGTTGATGTCTTCGTTGTCACCACAGAACGCGAGGTTGACTTGCCCCAGCCCTTGCGTGTATTTGCCACTTCCCACTCTATCAAAGTTTTCTATTTTTGTTTATTTAAGTTTGAGAGGTGAACGTACCCTAGCGATGAGGACGAAAAAAAAAAATAATAATGATCCAGGATGGAAGCGCGTACCTAGATCGGTTTGTGAGACAAAGGTGCTCGGAAAATAGATCTCCATGGCCAAAATGCCCACATTCTCCGGCCGTGGGCGTTGTTGCTGGCCTCTCCGCGGTACCACGCTCTCCATTCTGTTTCAATTTTTTGTTTATCGTTTTCTTTCAAATAAAAAAATTTATATTTCTTTTTTCTATGGTGACGTGTTTCCACGAAATCACCCTATTAGATAACAAGCAACTCTATTAGATTTTTAATTAATCATAATAGGTTTTGTTTTCCACAATGTTACTAGCTCATTAGTGTTTGACGTATTAGTTAGGATAGACTATTAGGTTAAATTTAATCGTCATATTAGCCATCAAATGTGAACATATGAACTAGGACATATTATGATAAGAGTTGCGGGGTAAAATCCAATCTAATAGGAAGGAGATGCCCGAGAAGAAGACGGCGAAGCAGCAGCGGACGGAGGCGGAGCCACGAGCGCGACCAAGGAGAGAACGGCCGGAGGGTGGTACTCCGCGATGAAGCTGTTGTACATGTCCATGGCCACGTCGAAGGGCAGGCTGCGAAAGGTCTCCAGGGCCTCCGTGATGGCCTCGCTCACGGCGCTCATGTCATCCAACCGAACGTCAAACCATTCCCACCAACGCGTTCGTGGATTGCTTTCGTTCGATTGTTGTTGTTGATTGTTTGTATCTGAAGAACTCGGAGGGGGAGAAGGAGAAGAGCGGCCGTTTGACGTGGGAGAAGCAGAGGAAGAAGATAGAGAAGATGCGAGCTGAGGAAGAGCATCTAGGGTGTCTTGTAGGAAGAGAGAGGCGAGATAGATGGCTGAACAGGCAAAAGTGGGAGAGGAGTATTGTTTGTCTATGCACAAAGGAATGTAGTATCTGCATTTTGCAAGGTGAACAGATATAATAAGAGAGAACAGAAAGAAGAATGAAGTAAGAAGGACACGAGAAGACAGAGCAAAGAATAAAAAGACATAGGAAGACAAAAGACAAAGAAAGGAGTTACTTACAAGTCATTCACCAAGTTCCATGCAACTTGAGCAAAGACAGGGGTGGCCCGCAAAGAACGAAGGTAGTTGAGAAGGTATTTGTAAGGATGGCTCACAGCGACTTCAAAGGCCAAACTCCGAAGTAATATTTGTTCGCAAGCCACAACTTCATCTCGTATCAGCCAATACTCCTAGTTCCCATTTGTTTGCCTTGAGACCGAAAGAAACGACGAGAGAGAGAGAGAGAGAGAGAGAGAGAGAGAGAGAGAGAGAAATACTTTGCCGATTTTAAGAGGAGGGCTGGAGGGATAGAGGACACAGTTGACACAGTTGATGATATCTCGGAGCTTCCGAAGGGATTCTTCAGCCTTACAAGCCAAATACAAACAGCTTTGAGCCACCAACTAAAGAGAGGCATTGTTACGTGGAGAACGAGAGAACGGGAGAATAAAAGAGAGCAGAGAACGAGAGAAGCAGAGAAACAGAGAAGCGGAGAACGAGACGAAAAGAGAACGAGAGAAGATATGCATCGAAGCAGAGAAGGCGGAAAGGAATGCACGTACAGCAACGTCAAAAAGCTTAAAGGATTGAACCAGGTAGAACCGATGGAAGAACACTTGCGCAGTGGCGGCTGTGACTTGTGGTCTTCAAAGTGAAGCAACAAAAAAAAGCGCAGTGAGCACAAGAAAGAAGGAAAGAAGGAAAGAAAGAACTTACACTTGGAGCAAGACAGCGCAGCGCCGTATAAGACTGCATCCAAAGTAGCGTAGCAGGCTCTCCGTGTCAGCGTCCAACGGCACCATAGGGTCCAACTTTTTGGTTGCCGCTCTTTCCTCCAAACGAAAGGGAGTGGTGGCGCGGGTGTAGGCCGCCTGAGGCCTCCTCCTTTGACCCTGAGCCTCTCCCGCCGCTTCGCTCCAGTTGTTTGGATCGAGGTAGCTTTTGATCTTTTTGGTGTCGTTCAGTGGTTGGGGATGCGTTGTGTTCTCCTCCGAGGCCTCCTGCCCGAGTGAGACGGAGGAGCGCTCCGTGCTCTTGTCTGTTGTGGCTCTGAGGAGGGTCTCTGGCCGCACCGCAAACATCTCATCTCCTCCTTCCATTCTTTCTTTCTTAACAGTTTTGTTTTTTTGTGGACAATTAATCATGTCGTCCCGATAAATTCCAGGACGACATGAATTCGGATAGTAGATGAGATCGATCCTAATTTCTGATTTTTGATTGGTCAGTTTTAATCCAGGATTTCCCTTTCTTCTTTGTGCAGGCGTCGGTGCTCCTCTTCGTCGTTGTCCATCTCTTTGTCGAGCAAGAAACCGAGAGCGGTGTTGAGGAGAGCTTGTGGGCGGATCACTTTCTCCGGCAAAGATGTAAGGAACCTCATCACCTCAAAATATGGCATTGATAACAGTTTGTCTGCCAGCCAAAACGAATACAAGAGTCAGAAAACAACCATGAAGGAGGAGAAGAAGAACAAGAACAAGAACAATCACAAGAACAGTCACAAGACAAGAACAAGAGGCACAAGGAGGAGGAGGAGAAGAAGAAGAACAATAACAAGAACAAGAACAATCACAGAACAGTCACAAGCACAAGAAGACGGATTGGGTACCTTGATAATGATGAAGAACAGCCAAAGCAAGGGTGACAAGAAAATCAAGCCCTTCCACCCAAAAGATATCCCAAACCCGCAGTACGAACGCAAATGGAAAGTTATAAGAGAACAGGGTTAAAAACCAGCGGTTGGCAAATATCTCCACATCTATGCCTTCCTTTCCCTGTGTTAAACAGCAACGAGAAAAAAAAATGCGTCGAGAGAGGAGAATGCCAGTATAGCATAGAAAAGAAGGAAGAGTAGAGCAGTGAGCATAAAACGAAACAGGGAGAGAGAGAGAGAGAGAGAGAGAGAGCAGATTGATCAAGAAAACGTACAAAATGGTTATTAAGTCGAGGAAATATGCGCTCAACCATGCTCTTGAAATGAGCCAAGCAGGCGGTAAGCACCGGTGTGCCTGTCTGATACAAGCCCCATATATAGTACTTTGACATCATTTGTACAAACAACCAAAAGGCAAGCTATAGGATAGAATTCAACAGAACACTTTGTCATAAGCATAACACAAAATGAAATAAACAAAAAAAAAAAAAGAAACAGAAAAACGAACCTCTTCATCCGCCAATTGTACTAAAATAACAACTAAAAAGTTCATGCCTTGAGCATAGGAAGTCACCAGTGAGGCAGCAGTGATGGGAAGAGATTCAGCAGGGGAGGAAGCAGAGGAGGAAGAAGTTTCTGAGCTTGAGGCCTGCCGTGTTGAGTGAACCAAGTACGCTTTGAGCACATTAAACACCCGCCGAAGGATCTTGTCGTTATTTTTGTTGCTGTTGTTGCTGTTACTGTCTTCTCTTGTTCCTGTTTCGGCAGAAGAAGCCGATGATGACGATTGTCCTATGGTACCGGCAGGACCTTCAGAAAGGGTGCGACTAAGATCTTGCATGATTCGCTCCTCTTGGTCTTTGTCAATCTCTTCTTTGAGAAGTTCCTATATCAAGGTACAGGTAGAGAGATTAGGATAAGAGGAAGAGAAAAGGAGAGAGAGAGAAAGAGAGAGAGAGAGAGAGAGAGGGAGAGAGAGAGAAGTTTGGTACCGAGTAATAGTATTCAGGATAGGACTGCATCAATAAGGAAGTTCCCGAAATGGTTTGCCACAAAGGAATACGCAGAGGTGGGGGCACTTCCTCTTCCAAAATCATATCTTTGTACTGGGTGAGAGAAGGAGTTCAACGCTCGTCAGCAAGGGTCAACAATAAGAGAGGAGATAGGGCAAGACGAGGGACGAGAGAGATGAGAGGCGAAACATAGGAGAGAGCATACCTGAAGGTTTATCTCAGCATCTTTGTTTGGTATAGGATCCAAAAAGGCCGACCAAGAGTTTATAATCTGCTGCCAACGTCTCATTTCGTGGTCTGGTATCAACACGTGCATCACTGTGCCACTCTTATCTATGTTGTTTGGCAAAAGATAAACCAGCTGTCTTACCTTCTCTCTCTCTCTCTCTCTCTCATCTTGGTATTCTCTTCAATGTTCGGTTTAAGGGATGGAAAACATACCAAGACGCACGTAACAGAGATCGCAAACCCGCACCAACTGATTGCCCTCATCCTTCGTATAAACCATCACTTGTTCTTGCGAGCAGTTGTAACAAAACACTCCTTTTATTAATTGAGAATGAGTGCATGGGCACGGCAGCAACAAGGCAAAAGAAGCAAAGAAGAAGAAGAAGAAGAAGAAGAAGAAGAAGAAGAAGAAGAAGAAGAACAAGAACAAGAAGAAGAACAAGAACAAGAACAAGAAGAAGATGAACAAGAAGAAGAACAAGAAGAAGAACAAGAACAAGAACAAGAAGAACAAGGACAACAAACACAAGAAGGAGACATGAAAGCAAACCTCCACAAACTCGGCAGTGATGCTGTCATGGATGTCATTATCGGTCAACCCCAATATATAAATAAGGTTAGAAGTTCTTCTCTCTCTCTCTCTCTCTCTCTCTCTCTCTCTCTCCTATCTTACCCGGCGACGATAGAACCGAAAGGGGCTCTCGCAGAGAGGACAGTGCGTGCAGGCCTTGTCGTCCATCCAAAAACAGGCAATGATCCTTGGCGTTGCAGCTACGGTGCTATTTTCACCTGAAGGATATAGTTTGATAAGAACCAAAAAAAAAAGTAGAATAGCATCAGAAAGGAAGAATACGAAGAGCAAGAGAGTTATTGTAACTTGTTCCTTCCTGGTGATGGTTCGTTCGAGCCCAGGAATCGCGTTCCTTTTTTGCCGCCAACAGCTCGGGCGCAGTGCCTTGCATACGGGGGAAAAAAAGAAAAGGAAGAGAGAAGAAGAAGAAGAAAGAAAACGCTTTGCGAACGAAACACACACACACACAAAAATGCGGTCACACCAAGAGAGAGAAGCAAGAAGAAGGCAACGTTCTTTCTTTTCTGTTCCTTGCTCGCTTATATCAATTATTTTTGAATATCCACAATCAGAGAGATATATTTTCATATTTTACGACTTTTCATGATAATATCATAAACAACCGTAATTTTGTATATAAAAGGAAATTATCATGAAACATTGTTCTTTTCGATTATCCGCTCTCCTGTCCATGCCATGGACATGAGATAAACCACCTTATTAGGTCGTATGCTGCCTGAAATTCCGTGGGTTGTTGTGGTTCCGGCCAAGAAAGGATATTAATACCAAAAAAATAATTGTCGGCAATAAATAAAGCAGACAATAAAAAAAATTTCCCCGACGACAAACAGAGCGAGCGAGAGCATCCAAATGAGTTCTGCCACGACGGAGGAAGTTGCAGGAGGTCCTTCCTTCTCCTCCTCCCCCACTCCTTCCCTACGAAACGCCTGCACGCCTCGTCACGATGAAGCGAAGGAGAAGGAGGAGCAGAACGGCCACAACTGCAGCTACCGCCCAAAAAATATTCTTGTTACCGGTGGATGTGGCTTCATGTAAGCAGGAGCTTCTTCTTCTTCCTCCTCCTTTTTTCTCTCTCTGCTCTCTCTTCAACCCTCCTTATTTTTTTTTTAAACAGAGGAAGTCATGTGGTTGAACTGTTGGTGCACAAGTACCCCGAGTACAACGTGGTGAACCTCGATAAATTGGACTACTGCGCCAGCCTGCACAACCTCGACTCTTGCAAAGACAAACCAAACTACAAGTTCATCAAGGTTCCCCTCCCTCGCTTTTTTTTTCAAGAACCAAAAACAAAAAAAGCGTACCAACGATCCAACCACCAAAAAAACAACACAGGGAAATATTTTATCGGCCGACCTCGTCAACTATGTCCTCATCAATGAAAAGATTGACACGATCATGCACTTTGCAGCACAAACGCATGTTGGTGCGTTTTCCATTTTGTTTTTTGTGAAGTGAAACATTTTTTCTTTTCATTTTGTTTGTTCCTCCCTGCTCCTCTCTTCATTTTTTTTCGTCTGCTTCTCTTCTCTCTTCCTCGGCTTTCATACGCTTCTCTGTTATTGTGCTTGTTCTTCTTGTTCGTGTTCTTCTTCTCCTTCTCCTTTCTCTTCTTCTTGTTGTTGTTGTTGTTGTTGTTGTTGTTGTTGTTGTTGTTGTTGTTGTTGTTGTTGTTGTTGTTGTTGTTGTTGTTGTTGTTGTTGTTGTTGTTGTTGTTGTTGTTGTTGTTCTTCTTCTTCTTCTTCTTCTTCTTCTTTGCTTCTTCCTTCTTCTTCCTCCTTGTTCTTTCTTTCTTCTGTTCTGCTTCTGCTTCTGCTCCTTTACTCATTCTTACATACATAAAGATAACTCCTTTGGCAACTCGTTTCAATTTACGGAGACCAACGTGCTAGGCACTCACGTCCTTCTGGAATCCGCCAAAGTGATGGGCATCAAACGATTCGTTCATGTCAGCACTGATGAAGTCAAAGGCGAATCTGGTCCTTCCAAAGTAAAGTATCCGTTGGGTCTCGAACAAAAATTCCTTTTGCTACACGTTCTTCATTCTCATTCTTTCTTTTTTTTTTTTCACGCCTAACAGGATAGCTCTGATGAGGACAGGATTCTAGAGCCAACCAACCCTTATGCTGCCAGCAAAGCAGCCGCTGAGCTTGTTGTCAAGTCTTACCATCGCTCTTTTCAACTCCCTATCATCATAACCCGCAGCAACAATGTCTACGGTCCTCACCAGGTTAGTGATATGCGTTCATTCCTTTTCTTTTTTGAAAACAAAGATAAGTGGCTGACTCAATTCTTTTTTTAAAAAATTGTTATCGTCAAGTTTCCTGAAAAGATTATTCCGAAGTTTATTTGTTTGCTTCATAGGAAGCGCAAATGGTACTCTTGCAGTTTCTTCCTTGTCGCTTCTTTCTTCCTTGTCGTTTCTTTCTGTCTTTCTTTACATTCTCTCTCTCTCTCTCTCTCTCTCTCATTCATTCATGCTCGTTCTTACGGTGTGCTCTTTTGTTCTTGTATCAAAAAAGCTACATTCACGGAACGGGCAAGAACAAACGTAACTATATTTATGCAACTGATGTCGCCAGAGCTTTTGACATTATTTTGCACAAGGGAGCTATAGGTACATTCGCTCTTCTCTCTTTTCATCTCATCTCTCCTCTCTCTTATTTTTCTCTTCTTCGAATAGGAAGCACATATAACATGGCGGTACCGAAGGCATATTCCAATCTCGATGTGGCAAAGACGTTGATTGAGCTGTTTGGGCTGTCTGAGCAAGAGCAAGAGTATCTCTCGTTCGTGGAGGACAGGCCCTTCAACGACCAGCGTTACTACGTTGATCCCACCAGCCTCAAAAATTTGGGATGGGAGCCTCAAGTGCAATGGAGAGAGGGCCTCAAGAAAACAAGTACTTCTTTTCTCTTTGTCGTTCTCCTCTCTTTGTTTCTTTTGCCATTTTATTTTTTTGCTTACCCGAGTTTTTTTTTTGGAATCTCGCCCCACAGTTGAATGGTATACAAAGGAGGGCAATAGAGATCGTTGGCAGATGGCTGTTGAGTCTGCACTCGTGGCGCATCCACGTGTTGGTGCTGAATTGCATGTAACACCAACACAACTTGGCTAACTTTGCTTCATTCCTCCTTTTTGTCTCTCGCAAGGGAGTCACAGTTTTGTTGTGCACAAAATAAACCTTCTCTTCATGCTCATGGACAGGGAAGGGAGCGTTGCGCTGACACCTCGTATTGTTTTCATTTTTTTTTTTAAAAAAAAGCTACATGATGGCTCTACAGGCATTGCAAGAGGAGATCGAGGAAGTGCAACATGCTTCTTATCACCAGCAGCAATTGGCAGCAGCATTGACAGAGAAGACCCACACTGCCTTACCCTTCCTCGGTGAATGCAATCGGTTACTCTTCTCTGTTTCTCGCTTCTCCAAATACAACGAGTGACGAAAGAAGGGCACGACCAATAATAATCCATTTTTTCAAATAATTTCATTTTTATTGCAGCTTGAGGATTATCCATCAACGAAAGTCGACAATAATGGCTCATTTTTGGAAATTCACCAAATAATTTAGTCGAAAAATTGGAAGAAAAAGGAAAGAAAGAATCGTTCTTGCCGCGTTCCCTCCTCTCTTCCAGCCATGCGGCGAAACAAATTTTTTTTTCGTTGCTTCCTCTTTTTTCTCTTTTCGTTCCCGCTAGCAAAACTTTTTTTTTATTCTCAGTTTTATCGTTTTTAGCGTAGCGCATAACGCACAACAATAGACCAACAGTAAACCAAAAAAAAAAAATGCTGGGAGATATCTTGTTGGCTATTCTTGCTATCTTTTTGCCCTTTGTGCCTGTGCTTATCAAGGTTTTGTTTTAACACCTCTCTCTCTCTCTCTCTCTCTCTCTCTCTCTCTCTCTCTCTTTTGCAGAAGACCAGTGGTTGTAGTGACACTCTCTTTTTTTTTTTTTGTTTTGTATAGAGGGGTTGTGGAGGTCACTTCCTCCTAAACATTTTGTTGTGCATCATCGGTTGGCTTCCAGGTATGAACGTTTTTTTTTTTGAAACCTCTTATTTTTTTCGTTATTTATCGATTGACTGGTGTGTGCATCTGTTCTGTTTAGGTGTCATCCATGCTTGGTTCGTGATCTTTAGTACCCCTGAAGAAGTCCACATCTACCACCACCACCCACCTTCCTACGTGTAAAAAAAAAAAAAAAAGCAGAGGAGGCCGTCCCCCCTTCAACACAGACTGCCACTGACTCGCTTGCTCCTTCATCTTTCGTTTCTTTCTTGGCTTTGTCTTTTAAAATCCACGTCGACGTGAACCCCATTTGTCGACAAATTTCCTTATTTATACAAAAAACCGACAAAAATTTTTTCATTAATTCCAAAAAAAGCAAAAAAATTTGAAAATAAAAATAATAAATTGAATATTAAAAAAAAGTAGCAGAGAGAGAAGAAAGAAAAAGTAGAGAGAGAGTGAGGCAAGGATCTCTGTTCTCCCCCCCAACCAAACAGTACGTTTGTCGATTCGTTCTTGTGCCTTTGTTTCAAATCAAACCAAACTCATTTTTATTCTTGAAAGAAACCCAACAAGAAAAAGAAAAAAATCAATCAAAGAAAAATTAAGAGAGAGAGAACAGATGAAACGGTTTTTCAATTGGGCGAAACGGAGCAGTAGCCCCAACGACAGCAATGGGAGCAGCAACAGGTCGCTCAGCCATGAGAACTCCTCCATGGAGAGTACCCCCTATGACAATTATCCTTCCGCCTCTTCCTCTCCCTCTTCCTCGCCCATGGAAGAGAGCAGAGAAGCAGAGACCGCCGCCTCCTCCTCCTCCCCCTCCTCCTCTTCTGCTGTTGCTTCTTCTCCGCTTCATTTGAGGGCATTGTTGTGTCCCACAACGACGACAACAGGAGGAGCAGCGGCTCTTCCTTCTTCTCCCCTCTTGTCTCGAGAAAAAAATGGGACGATGGAGCACCACCACTCCAATTTTAACTCCGGCAGCCCTCCTGCCACATCTCTTGCTGAAGAAGCCGAGGAGGAGGAGGAGGAAGAAGGGGAAGAAGAGGAGGGGTTCTTCAACCACAAAGACAAGAAACGGCTCAAACGTGGCGTTGCTCCACCCTCCACCAACAGCGCTTTTCACCACTTTCACCACCTTCTTCTTCAAGAGGAGGCAGAGGAAGGAGAAGCGTCCTCTTATGGTTTTACTTCGATGATGGAGACTACGTCTGTTGCAGGTGGCCTTGGTGGGGTTGCTTCTTTTGATGGCAGCTTTTTCCCCTTTACGCAACTGCCAACGGAACTGCAGCTCAAGACCATTCAACACGTCTTCACCTTGAGGGATGTGTGTGCTGTGCGAGGCACCTGCTGGCACTTTCATGCGCTGGCCCAACACAATACCGTATGGCGGACCCTCGCTCGGCGGCGCTTCTGCATCCCCAAGAGCAGAGTACGTTGGTATAAGCACCTCGACTGGCAGGCTTATTTCCGCCAGTACTTGCTATTCCAACAACCAGGTACATCCTTTGTCTGCTTTTGCTTTGCTTGTTTGCTTGTTTACTTGTTTGTTGTGTTATGTTATGTTATGTTATGTTATGTTATGTTATGTTATGTTATGTTATGTTATGTTATGTTATGTTATGTTATGTTATGTTATGTTATGTTATGTTATGTTATGTTATGTTATGTTATGTTATGTTATGTATGTGTTTGTTGTCTTGGGACTCTCAGGGAAGTGAGACGGAGAAGGAAAGATGAGAATAAGAAGGAAACTAATAAACGCTATATATGCTTCATATGCGTTTATCAGGTATTCTGCGGTGGGAGAAGGTGCGAATCACAGGGGAAGCCACGCGGCCTTGTGCACGGTACGCTCATACCGGTGCCGCCATCGGCACTGATATTTATTATATTGGAGGACAGGTTCAGCATTCTCTCTCTCTCTCTCTCTCTCTCTCTCTCTTTCTTGCTACTTCTCTTTGCTTAATCGCGCTCTTCTCTGCCTCTCTCCTCTCTATAAACTGTTACGATCTGCAGAACCTATCAGGAGCGCGGTTGGCAGAGATTTATCGCTATGACACTGTACAAAGAGAATTTCACCAGGTGACACTGCGCAACGGAAAGGTTCCCAACTTTGCGAGACACCAATCCGTCTGCATTGACGGCTTGATCTACTCCTTTGGTGGATTTGACCTTGAGGTCTTTTACAACGTGGCCGTCTTTGATCCAAGTATCTCTTTCTCTTTTCTCTTTTCTCTTTTCTCTGTTTTAATTGAAACCGTAAAAAATAGAGCAACGTTCATGGTCCTACCCAGTATGCAAGGGGCAAATTCCCCCGCCGCGGTCAAACCATAGCAGCGCCGTCATCGGCAACTGCTTTTACATATTTGGGGGTTCTGTTGGCGACAATGTTAACAAATATGAAATCATTGGCGACTTTTACTGTTTAAATACAGGTTTGTTCCTTCTCTTCTCTGCTCTTTTTTATTGTTTGTTTCTCTAAATCACCCTTTATTCCCTATCCTCTCTCTCCAAAAACAGAAACGATGGTGTGGAAAAAAATAGAGGCTAAGGGCGCGCCTTCACGGAGAGTTGGTCATAAGATGGTGAGTGTCGGGGATGAGATCTTCTTGTTTGGCGGCGGACTGTGGTCTGCTCAGGAGGGGTGGACCACCCAATATAATGATATCTATTTCTATACCGCTGGTACGTTCTGTCGTCAATCTCCCTGTCTTGTCTCCCTTATTGAATACTAAAACAAAAAAAAGCCAAAAACGAATGGACAGAAGTAAAGCCGAGAGTATTACCACCAATGAGCACCTACTCTTACTTGTGGAAGTTGGGAACTTTTGTGTTCGTTTTCGGCGGAGCCGCCGCCGAAGGCAACCACGTCATCAACGGTCTTTGGGCCTTTGACACTGTCTCCCTCCAATGGCACGACATGAGTTGTGTCGTCGCTTCCCCTTCTCCTTCTTCTTCCTCCTCCGCCTCAGATTCAGCTTCTTCTTCGTCCAACGACAACAATAACAACGAAACTACTGAAAATGGAACAAATGAAGAAGAGGAAGATGGCGATGAAGAGGAGGAGGAAGAAGGTGAAGAAGATGGAAACGGTGAGGCAGCGGAAGCAATGGCTGAAGAAGAAACAAGTAGGAGAAGAACAAGAAGAGGAGCAAGAGGAAGAAGAACGTTCGCATCGGAGCCGCCGTCAAACAGAAGCATGGGAACGGTGAACGTGGTGCAGAACGAGAGGGCATACGTGTTCGGGGGCTATTGCGGGGGGGTCATCCCTTGCGCCGTCGACTTTTACTGCCTGCAAGTGACGAGGCCGGAGCTGGTGCGGCTCTTTGCATCGCTCTTCCCCTTCAACTATTGACTGGGTGAGAGGGGGGGGACAATCATGCTGCTGTATATGGGGGAGTATTTTTGTACAAAGAAAAAGAAAAAAAAAACACTGCATTCTTGTGTGCAAAACAAGGAGAAGGAAGAACTTTCAGGCCTTTGGCTTTGTGGCTGCAAAGGACAGCATGCACTTTGGAAGTAGACTATCGGCATCCGGTCCACGCTGAGCAGCATGCTAAGAATTAAAAAAAAGCAAAGTAAGATGGATCGAGAATGGGGAAAGAAGAACAACAGCCTAACCTGGGCAGAGGAACGTTCATGGACTACCACGTCCTGGAAGCCTGTCTCTTGCAGCAGTTTAGTCAGAGATTGGGCAGTGTGCAAGTAGGCCACGTTGCGGTTGCGAAACTCTGGCTGCCACTCCTTGGGCTGTTCCGTTGTGCCTACACAAGTTCCAAAGTACGTTCCCCCATTCTTGAGCACCACGAGGACGCTGGCCAACAAAGCTTCCACTTTTTGCTGAGAAAGCACGTGCAGCACAGCCCCTGTCCATACGTGGGCAAAACTGCCTTCCTTGAGGAGAGACTGAACGAACTCTGGGTCCGAAGTAACATCACCAATGCAAACAGAGAGTTTCAGCCTTGCTTCGTCCTCATACAGTTGCAAGCCACAATTCCTGCATTATCCAAAGCAGCATGAATGATGGAGCAAAGAAGCAGAGCGCCAGAGAAGCGAACCAAGCAAGAGAGAGAGAGAGAGAGAGAGAGAGAGAGAAGGGATAGGAACCAAAAGAATGGGGTGACATCCACAGCGACAATATTCTGCTGCTCCCATCCATCCAGTATTACCCTTCTGGTGTCTGTACCAAAGCAGCACCCCAGATCCTTGTTTTTGCTTTGTCATCCATAGCATGCAGCACACAAAAGGTCAAAAACAAAAGAACGGTACCAAGAAGCGAGAAGATGGATCGCCGGCGTTGATGGTCTCAAGGACAACAGGGTAGTGGAAGTGCTGG
The DNA here is from genome assembly GCA_031835245.1 of Balamuthia mandrillaris. NCBI lineage: Eukaryota > Discosea > Longamoebia > Balamuthiidae > Balamuthia > Balamuthia mandrillaris. The sequence continues at coordinate 107,198 of JAVKOQ010000135.1, read as the reverse complement.
TCCACTTTTGTACGAAGAAAGCTCAGCTGTCGAACGCATCTGTACAGGACTTTGGCCTTGACGCTCATCAAAAAAAAAAAGAAAGCTAGAAGGAGAGAGAACATAGGACGGGAGAAAAAGTATTCTATTATACCTCAGCAAGACAGGTTCGCCACAGGGAGAGGACGTGTTGCCGAAGCCGTTCTACTTCTTGCTCTTCCGTTACCTTTCTCGCGGCATCCTCACCACCCCAACGAGCCCTATAGAGAGCCAGAAACGCAAGGTCTTCGGCCGTTAGCGTTGGCTGTGCTGCTGCTTGCTCCACTCCATCTCCTCCTCCTCCTTCCATCTTCTTCTCCTGCGAAGAAGTAACTTCGCAGAGGGGCAGGTGACGTCATGCGTTACGTCTGGCGCGCGTTCGATTCCGCTTCACGTCAACTCTTTTTTCCCTGATCTCTCTTCTCCTCTCTCACCTCTTCGCTCATCTCCTCTCTCCTTGCTGCCTCTCTCTTCTCTTTCGCCCTCGCCCGTCTCTCATCCCTTTTTTTTTCCTCTCGCTTGACCCACGTCTTGTACGAAGCGAACAGAGAGAGAGAGAGAGAGAGAGAGAGAGATGTGCACCTTGAAAGCGAGAGAGAGAGAGAGAGAGAGAGGGAGAGAGGAACAATGAATAAGACAGAGCACAAAGAGAGAGGTATCAAACAAATGTTCGCTATGTCTCCCCACAAGAAATGAAGCAGGCAAAAGCGATAACAGGCCATAAACGGACACGAGCCTATGCACTTAGCGTTATGGAGTGTCTTGGTGACATTCCCTCCTTTTTGAAGTGACGCATTCATGCTTAGCAATGCAGTTTCTCTGTGTTGTCTGATAAGGACGATGGCACATCGGTTTTTGTTGGCTTTCAGTGGCGCAAACTGTCGCTGATAGTTCTGCTCGCTCGAATTGCTCCAATCCACTTGTTCACTTTGGTTTGTTGCAAAAGAGAGATTAGCAGAGAGATACGAGAGAGCAAGAGAATAGAGCAAAAGAGCCGACATGCTTCTTGCACAGAGAGAAGCGATAAGGGAGAACAAGAAGCGATGAGAGAGAATAATAGGTGACATTCAACCAAAAGGAAAAGCAAGAACGAACCAAGGCTATGCCGTATGTGAGGTTCGCTGAGCCAAAGAGCATGTATGTTCTGCAGCGTCATCCTCTCACGCTCTTCTTCTTGTTGCTCGTCCTTCTCTTCTGTTTTGTTGGGATGGTGGTAGCTGATCCCCTCCAAAAGGCGTTGTTTGTGCCAATACTCCCTCTCGTACATGCTCGCAATGCTTTCGACCTGCTCCACGTATTCCGACGGGGAAGGCGCCAAGAAAATGAGCGACTCGCCCTCTCTCGCGGAGGAGCGGTCGTGAACCAAGCGGAAGTACCGTTCCGCTTCCTCCTGTGGGGTGCTGCTGTCCTTCCCTGCGGAGAGGGACGGTAGCAGTTGCCACGCTTCGTGCAGCAGTTGGTCCATCCTTTGGGTCACGCTTTGAAATGTTTTTCTTGTATTCCATCCACAACAACAACAAAACAAATCACAAATCACAAAATCGAATGAAAAAAAGTAGTGAGCGAGATTTAAAAAAATCGAATCACACTCAAACACAAGAATCAAAAAAAAAAGGGACATACAAAGAAGAAAGTAAACCTTTCATGCTGTCTTCCATCTGTTCCACCAAACGGGCTTGCAGGCGGGTTCTCGGGTCCACATCGCGTGCCTCCCTCTGCCCCTCCGCGTCGTCGCCCTCCGCCCCCACCGAACAAAACAGCTCGAGCACCCCAAGGGGCTGCTCGGCGGCGCTTGCGGCCAGCAGCTGCAGCGCCTCCGCGTTGGTGGAGAGGGAGGAGAGCAGGGCCCCCGAGTAGAGCGCGGCCTGGTTCCAGAGCTCCGTTTGGGCCTCCACCCGCGCGAAGAGGGCCTGATACTTTCTGTGCAGCTCCCCTTCCATTTATTTCTCTTCTTTTTCTGTTTTTCTTTTTTCTGTTTTTTCTGTTTTCTTTTTTTTTTCAGTTTTTCAGTTTTTTCTTTTTTTCTTTTTTCTTTTTTTTTGTTTTTTTGTTTTTTTTGTTTTTTTTGTTTTTTTTGTTTTTTTGTTTTTTTGTTTTTTTTCTTTTTTTTGTTTTTTTTGTTTTTTTGTTTTTTTGTTTTTTTTCTTTTTTTTGTTTTTTTGTTTTTTTTTCTTTTTTTTTTGTTTTTTTGTTTTTTCTTTTTTTTGTTTTTTTGTTTTTTGTTTTTTATGAACAAAAAATAAAAAAGAAGAATTAAAGCATAAGTTTTATAAATAAAATAAACAACGCAGGACGCAAGAGAGAAGGGATGTTTTTGTTTCTTCTTCTCTTTTCTATTAATTAATATATAATGATGTGACGCTAATAATATATGTTATTATAATATAAATGATTAAACCCAAATCATGAGAGGCCCCGTTAAAAAATAAATAAACAAAGAAAAGAGAGGAAGAAAGAAGAAGGATGGGGTGCTGTTGCTCCAAACGGAAAGCGGGACCCATGACCAAGACGGCGCGGGCCGTGGCCATCGCGCGCAGGAACCTGCGCCCGCCTCCCCCTCGCCCCCCGCCCAAGAAGAAGACCAAGAAGGACGGCACGGAGGTGGAGCCTCCTCCCCCGCCGCGCTCCCAGGCCGAGAGCATGAACTTGCTGCTGGACGTTGCTCTCGAAGATGATGAAGTCACCGAACTCTTTGGTAAACATTTTTTTCTTCTTTCATTTTTTTCGCTTTCTACAAACTGAAAAAAAATATTTAAAAATTTTAAATCAAAAATACAAAAAATTAACAAATTTTAAACAAAAAAAAGGTTACCTCAATGATGACTATGCAGAAGGAGTGAGCGTGGTTCAAGTCCGTCCTGACGACTTTTGGAAGGCCGCCGTCGTGGAGGCCTCCGCCCTGCGCGACCACAAAGTGGAGCTCATCTGCCACTCCCTCCTGCGCAACACCTGCGTGGAGGAGCTGCACCTCGAGTTCAACATGATCACCGCCGAAGGGGCCGTTCACCTGGCGGAGCTCATTCGCCACAACACCCGCCTTCACAGCCTTCGTCTGGCCAACAACTTGTTGGGCAACGAGGGATGCCTGCTCTTGTTGAAGGCGTTGAAGGAGAACAAGTCGCTCAAGTCCTTGGACTTGAAGAACAACAGGATCGACGGCAAGGACGTGTCGCTGGCCATAGTGAAGAAGTTGCAGAAGAACAGCACCTTGGTGGAGTTGCAATTGGAGGAGAATAGGATCACGCAGGATGCCTTGCTGCAGATCAAAGAGATTCTCTCTAAGAATCATAACAGAACTCGAACCTATTATTAAGAAAGAGAGAGAAGCAGGAAGAAAGAAGACAACAGAGAGAGGACAGAAGGAAGAAAGACGACAGAGGAATGGAGAATGAGAAACGAAAAATAAATGAGAGAAGGAAAGCCTTTTATGTTGATATAGTTACTGGCCAAAAACGCCTTCTCTTTCTTTTGCTAAACTGTATAAAAACAAATAAAGAGTTTTCTTTTAGTATCTCTCTTTAAGAGAGGAGAGAGAGAGAGAGAGAGAGAGAGAGAGAGTGAGAAGGCGTGCCTTTCAAACAACAAAACAAAAATAATAATAATGTAATGGAAGAAACAAAAACAAAATAACAAACAAGTGAGCTCTCTCACTTGAAGTTGGTGGTAGGAATGCTGCTACCACTCAACGTCATGCTGATGCCACCACTGCGAGGCGTCTCGCTGATGAGCTTCTCGTAGATGGTTCGTTGATGCATGACCAAAACGTTGATGGCGTTGTTGATGTCCTCCACCCACACTCGCCGCTCTTCTGCGGCCTCACACGCCAGCACAAAGTGTTTGCCTGGCGCTATCACCTGAAAGCTGTTTGGCACTGTATATGAAGATAAAGAAAGTAAGAGTAAAGAAAAGAGGTAACAAAACAGAAACGAGAGAGAGAGAGAGAGAGAGAGAGAGCGAGAGAAGAGAGACCAGAGTAGAGAGTGTCGGGACAAATCTTGACGACAGTCTCTTCAGACAGATGAATGAGGTTCACAAACTTGTACAAGGACTTGTCGGCCTTTTTGGAGCTTTTGTTCTTCTTGGTAGCGATCAGCATGTCGTTGAACAAAAAGTAATAGTAGTGTTTCTCTTTGCCTCCTTTGATAGTCAGCAGGGGGCCTTCCCGCAGATATCTGCGACTTGGTTGTGCTAACACCTTTTTTTTGTTGTTTCAATGAGAGCGAGAACGAGAGAGAGAGAGAGAGAGTGGAGAGAGAGGAAGGAGAGAGAGAGAGAAAGAGAGAGAGGAAAGAAGAAACGAACCTTGATTTCAGGACTTTTGCCTGTAATCATATCTCCAATCCTCAAGACGGATTGAATGTTCTCTGCCACCTTCCGCTTTTCCTCGACGTACTCGGCCACGCCTTGCACCTTTGTGACCGCCTTTTTCAAATGGGTGTGATCCGGATGATCCTCCGATGTGTACGTCAACAGTTCCTGTTTGCCATCAACGTCAGCAACAAGAAGGTAAACAAAGAGTGCAAAAGAGCAAGAAGAAGAAGAAGAAGAAGAAGAAGAAGAAGAACAAGAACAAGAACAAGAAGAATGAGAGAAAGTAGGAGAATGTACAGTGATCAACTCCACGTATTTGGGAATGCGTTGCACAGGATAGTTGAGCAAAGAGCCAAGGTCTTGTCCCTCAGATTCACTGCTGCTCTTTTGAGCCTCCTTTTGAAGGACAAACGGGAAGAGTAAGCAAATAATGGATGCCAACAAACAAAGGTACCAAACATATTTACCAATAAAAAGGCTTTAAGATTGTTCTTCTGTTTGCATGCGTTGAGCGTGGTCAACGCTTTGGGAAAGTTGTTGACGTACTGCGTGTACACCTTCAAAAAGTCCGTCTGGTATGAAGCAAAGAAAACCAAGAAGAGAGAGAGAGAGAGAGAGAGAGAGAGAGCATTACAGTACACAAGGCACAAAGAGCACAAAAAGAACAAGAATGAGTGGGGGAGAAGGCCAAAACACCGTGACATAATCGAAAGGTACCATCTGCAAGAACGTGTCTCCGATGCATTGCTCATGGTTCCAACTCTCCACTTTCTTCTCGAGCTGGGTGAGAAGTAAGGCGTTGTAGTTAAGAATAACTTCCAGCTCAGAGAACACTGTCTTCAGGTGAGCCGGCGAGATGATGGTGGAGGCTTTGCGCAGAGGATTGAGGTACACTTCGACGCACTTGCGTAATGCCTCCACGTAATAACGCTCTGAGCTTAGCAGCTCTTTCACGATGCGCGTTCTGTTGCCATGCATGTATTCTGTGGAGTGGAGAGAAAGAGAAGGAAAGAAGTACAAAGTAAGGAAGAAAGAAGGCAGAAGGATGAAGAAAACTGTATTTACTTTGTGATTGATACCGCTTGTAGGTTTGCCACCGACGAAGTGCCGCCTGTATGGTAATAATTTGTTGCTCGTGCTTACCTTCATGCCGCCGAAGTACCTCTGTTCATTGGTGGATGATTAGAGAAAGAGAAAGAGGAAGAGAAAGAGAAAGAGAAAGAGGAAGAGAAAGAGAAAGAGGAAGAGGAAGAGGAAGAGGAAGAGAAAGAGAAAGAGAAAGAGAAACGAGAAAGAGAAAGAGAAACGAGAAACGAGAAACGAGAAACGAGAAACGAGAAACGAGAAACGAGAAACGAGAAACGAGAAACGAGAAACGAGAAAGAGACACAACGAAAGAGAAGGAAAAGAGCAGAGAGAGAAACAAACCAAGTTTTTCTCGATGACGTTTGGCTAACCACATTCGTACTTGTGCTTGTACTAAAACAATCGCTTGCACGTCCCAAAGTTTCTTTGTTGTTTTAAAAATGAACCTCATTAGTGCACATACACTCAAATAATCACAAAAACCCAACAAGAATAACAAAAAGGTGTGCATACTCTGGTCAAGTAGTTTTCATCATCCTCCAAGTAATGGGTGCTGGTGGGTCGGCTATCATCCTCTCTCCACTGGTTGTCTGATTCATGGTCCCATATCACACAGTCATCAGCCATTTCCAATTGGTCTAATACCTACATTCGTTGTAAGTTTAGTAAGTTTTGTTTTGAACGAGAGAGAAAGGAGAATGAGAGCGGGCGAGAAGAGATGAGAGAAGTCGAGAAGCAGAGAAACAGAGAACAAGGCAAAACAACGTACAATTTGAGCAGCGAGTATTCTCTCTTTCAAAAACTCAAACATCTCCAAAGGTCTCTTTGCAACTTCCACTCTTTGCTGAGTTGGTGGTGGTGATGAGGAAGCTGTCGAGGAGGATGATGGCGATGAGGATGAAGGAGACTTTAGTTCTTGCTTTGTTGTTAGAGCAGACGCCGAGAGTGGCGAAGGCAAGCTTTTGGTGCTGCTATTGCCGTCTGTCGCGTCGTCCTTCTTCAGCATCTCTGTATCTCGGGAAGTAGAACGCTCCCTAGAGGTATGAGGTGTTCTTCTACGTGGGCTAATATTGCTGCTGCTGCTCTGTTTGCTCGTGCCGTGATGTTTTGAGGAGGAAGAAGAAAGAAGAGAATCAGAACTATTGCTGCTGTTGATATTGATGGCTGGTATCGTTTGTTTTGTCATCTGTTTGGTGTTATTGCTGTTTCGATCTGCTTTGTCTCCCGTTGGAGCTGCTGCAGAACCGGATGAAGAAGGAGAAGAAGGAGAGGGGGCAGAAGATGAAGAAGCACCTGGATCGGATACGGTAAGAGAATCTGTGACAGGTTCTCGTTCTGCATGTACGTCAAGCTTCTCCGAGGATGAATTCGGCGATAAGAGCGATAGTCTTGGAGTCTTTCGTTTCTCTTCACCACTACTCCCTCGACTTTCTTCGTCCTTCTGACTTTTTCTGCTGCCGCTGCTGCTCTCTCCTCTTCTCCGTCCTCCTCCTGATCCAGATGGTTGCTCAGAAGTAGAAGCTGCACGACTATGTCCTCTCGTTCGAGTCGTGCTTCTCCTTCTTCCTTCGTTGGAGGCTAAGCTCTCTTCTTTCGTCTTAGAATGATGAGGATGGTTGGAACTGCTTACTTCAGCGGTGTTGCTCTGCGAGAGCGGTAATGCGTTCTTTAGCTTTAGTTTCAACTGCGAGTTCTCTTTGAGCAACCCAGATTCACGTTGCTTGAGCTCATCGATCTCCTTTTGCATGTGAGTTATCTTCAAGCGTTGTCGTTGAATCTTGTTTTTGAGCTCTCTGTTCTGTTTTTGAAGGGTTTGTTGGCTGTTTTGTCTGTCCTTTTGAAGCCGTTTCAGTTTTTGGTCCAGTTCTTTTCGAGCCTGGTCAAACGATAAATCTTCTTTGTGGTCGGTCTGCATGAGAGAGAGAGAGAGAGGAGCAGAGCAGAAAAAGAAGAGGAGGAAGAATAAGAACAGAGTTAGCTCTTGTCAAGGAGAGAGACAGGTAAATAAAACGTGTAAAAACTAGTAATGAGCAAATGAGTCATAGTGCCCTCATTTGAGGAGTTAACTTCACTATCTACGTTTCAACAAGAGTTTCATGTGATACTATTTCTACTCCTGCTATTTGCAACGGATGAAGGAGAGAGAGAGAGAGAGAGAGAGAGAGAGAGAGAGAGAGCAGAGAGAGAGCAGAGAGCTTGTACTTTTAGAGATTTCTGAGCGGTTTGCTCTGGTTGTTCGCTTTGTGTTGATAGTGCTTCTGTCTGTTGTTTTACTTCCGTTGTCTATTTGGAATAAAAAAAAAGAAGAACAAGAAGAAGCAATGTTAACAATGAGAGTGTACTTGTTTGTTTTTTTTTTACTACTTACCTTTGGGACATGTCGAAAGTAGCGATAGTATTCGGAAACATATGTTATAATGCTGAGCTCCTCAGGTTTGCCCTCCAACATATCTTCAGGGTCAAGCAGCTTTGGAACGTCGAAATGCTTTTCTGCCAACTCGAAAGCGAGCGAAAGGGTATCAAAGGCGTCCATCTGACGTTCCAAAGAGCGAGAGAGAGAGAGAGAGAGAGAGAGAGAAGCAAGTCAGAAAGAACCGAGATATAAAACGAGATGGATAAAAATGATGAGAGAGACATACCGTTTTGACCGATGCAAAGTCTATGAGTTCGGGATGGTGCTTATGAATAATGGCACAAAAGGCCACTCCCGACGTCCAACTCGTGTCAAAGTTATCCACCGAAACGTCGTGGCCCTGCACACACTCCTGACACCATGCCAACAACCTCCCTTTGAACCGGCTGTGTAAACTGGGACCTCTGTTTTGGTTGTTGAGCTCAAAGGAGGAGGAGGAAGAAGACGATGACAAGGATCCGGAAGCGTTGATTGTTGACTGACTTGAGGAGGAGGAAGAAGCAGAAGAGCTATCGAGAGGATCTGATGTGGGAGAGTCCTCGGTCAATCGAAACGTTTGGATCAATCTCCATATCATGCCCAGAATGATCTTGGTATTACCATCCACAATGTCTGTGTTACGATGCTTTGAGTAAGAAAGAACAAAGAGGACGAAGACGAAGAAGAACAAGAGAACAAGAGAACACGAATAAAGAAAAGAGAAGAAAGAGGAAAGAAGAACGACGAACGAAGAACAAGAAGAAGAACAAGAACAAGAAGAAGAGAAGAAAGGCAAGGCAACCTTCCGCGCTAATGCCGTAGAGCTTTATGTTGAGGGTGTTGAGCAGGAAGGTCAAAGCCAGGCCTACATTCTCGATCTTGAGCACTCGGCTGGTGGGGTTCTCTCGATACTTGCCGAGCACCTGCCCGGAGAGCAGCTCGAGGAGGTTGATGAGAATGACGCCGTCGGAGAGGTCCGTGGAGAGGTCCTCTATGGACAGGTTGCGCTTGCTGAGGACCCAGTTGACCCATGCTGTAAAGGTCTTTTTTGTTGCAAAAATGAATAAAAATTATACATAACAAAAATATGGTGAAAGATTTGACAAAGAGAGAGAGAAAAGAGACAAAAAAAAACCTTCTTTTGGACCAAGACCCATTTTTCATGGGTAGAATGGGCAGCTCCCAAAGGAGCCATCCGCCTCTTTTGTAGTTTCATTCGGGATTTGGGTTTTTCTTCTTAGACGAGCAGGATTCGCGTTGTTGATCTTTTAACATTCAATACGTCGAAGACAAAAAACAAAAATGGCAGATCAGTTGAAAAAAATAACAAATCACCAACGCAACTGAACGACATGTACCTTTTATTTATTTTTTTATTTTGGACTAGTCGGTTGGGCAACAACAAAGATCGACACACCGCAAAACAAACTGTTTCTCTGTTTTTTTCTGTTCCTATATTGTTTTCTGTCGACATACTGCTGTTGACACCCTACTAGTACAACAATATGCCTACAAATTGAAGCTAATAGAATGGCCATCCGTCGACGCAAATTTTTCCTGCCGACAATCTACGTCGACCAAATTTCAATTTCTTTGAACAAAGAGCCGGTGTTGTCGACAAAAAACGGATTGACGCAACTATCCCGTCGGGTCCGTTCCGATAAAACCACCAATGAAATCACCATGACAACGTCAAGATCGTCAAGGGACTAAACGGATCGACAACTTTCCGTGACATTTCCATTTATTTTTCGGGACATGGCAATTCGCACCTTAAATGGTCAATGGAGGGATGATCGTTACCTAGCGACAGGACAACGCGTCAACTGTTGACCAATGGAAAGAAGAAGGTGGACGAGCATAGGAAGAAAGAGAATGACCATATCAGAAGCACGCCTTCCAGCCTCTCCTCAACGATTGGCTTGTTCTCTGTGCTGTGCGGTCGTGAACAACACGCAAATCAACGAACTTCACTGCTGCAGTGCATCCCCTACAACATAAAAACAAGCTCTCTGACCGCAAGGAGGACAACTCCTTTTTTTCTCTGTTTCCTTCTCGTTCATCCTGCTCCATTCATCCTATTTGTTTCGTCGGTCCTCCACTCTTCTTTCCCTCTGTTTCTCCGCTGTGCTTCCTTTCTCTCTCTCTTTAAAGCAAGCAAAGCGCAGAGGAGAGAGGAACAACCCAACCCGTCACTTAGGACGACTACAACCCCCACCGAAAGAAAGAAGCAGAAGAAAAGTCTTTTGCCTATTGTATAGGTTGTACACAAACTTTACAACTACTATCAACCTTCCCCTTTTCACGTGCCTTACCACTTCCTCCACCGTTTCAACCACCCCCTTCAGATATAAAAAGAGCTTCCCCACCCCACCCCACCCCACCCCGACTATCATCCCACTTTTGTTACTTCATTTTTTTGTTTGGTGGCATAACCAAAGGAACTTCATCGACAGGTCCTTCGAACATATTCTGCCCGTTCCACAGTTCAGTTCTCGATTATCCTAAACCTTCCACCACACGCACACACATAAACAGCCGACCACAAACGCAAAACTTTAAAAAAAAATGGCCTCCGTTCAACTATTACTGCCACAACAACAGAGGGAAGAAGAAACCGCCTTCCTGAATAAGCTTCCTCCTTCTCCCTCTTCCTCTTCTCCTGGCCGAAACGGCAGCACAAACAGAAGGAGAAAGCCTCACAAGAGACGACGAACCCTGCCCAACGTTGCCTCCTTTGTGCAAGACCTTCTCAAACGGAGCCTGCTCTCTTCTCCCTCCTTTGGAGAGGAACAGACGATGCAGCAGGAGAATGAAGCCAACGCCCTGGACCCTGAGGACGCCCGTCTCTTCTCTCTTCTCTTCTCCGCTTCCCCGGAGCGTCTCACCAGGACCAAGTCCTTGTGCGACCCGCCTGCTTCCTCAGAGGACAAAAAGGGAGCTGCCAAACATCATCACCTCATCGTCCCGCCATTACGCCAGTCTCCTGCCTCCTTTGCTGCCTTTGAACGCCCCAAAGCGACCGCCCTGGACGGAAAGAACAGCAAGTCCGCAACGTTACCTTGCTCCACTGTTGGCGGTTTTCTCCCGCGAGCCTTTTCCCTCTTCTCCAAGTCTTCCTCTTCTTCTTCGTCCTCTGCACAACAACAACACCAACAAGAAGCTGTGCCCGAGACCAAATGGTTGAAAGAACGCTATAACGAGATGAGAGATCAAATGCTGTGGATGGCAGCGGAGCAGCGCAGGCGATGCGCCTCCTCGCCGGCGATAACGGTGGCCACCTCCAAGGCCGAGCGGAGGAGACGCTACAGCGTGCAGGAGGAGATCGGCAAAGGAGCCTTTGCCGTCGTGCACAAGGCGGTGGACCATCGGACAGGCAAGCACGTGGCCATCAAGACGCTGCTCAAACCGGACGACAAGAACGCGCGGAACGCCCTCTTGGTGGAGGCCAAAGGGCTGAGCAAGTTGAGCCATCCCAACATCATTCGTTTGCTCAGTTTTACTCTGCGAGAGAAGAACGAGAAGAAAGAGCGGAAAGAGAAGAAGAAAGAGAGGAAGACAGATGAGAGGGAAGATGCAGAAGAAGATGATGTAAAGAATGGAGCATCGAACAAAAAGAAAAAGACAAAGAAGAAGACAAAGAAGGAGAAGAAGATGAGGCAGCCAGAGGAACGAGGGCCAGAGGAGCTCGTGCTGGAGTTTGTGGAGGGACGCGACCTCTTCCAACTGATGTACCACAGTCCCTCCCCCACTCCCGAGCACATCAGCGACAACGACTACATCCGCACCTTCTCGGAGGAGGAGGCCAAAACCGTCTTTCGTCAGCTCCTCAGCGCCGTTCAGTGCTGCCACAACAACGGCATCGCCCACCGGGACCTCAAGCCGGAGAACCTCATCCTGGATGAGCGGCTCAACCTCAAGCTGATAGACTTTGGGTTGTGCCTGCCGTTCGACCGGAGAAGGCCGGTGAGGCAGGCCATCGGCACGCTGCTGTATGCCGCCCCGGAGGTCGTCACCAACAGGTATTACCTAGGTCCCGAGGTTGACATTTGGGCCATGGGTGTCATCTGTACGTTCTTCCTCTCTTCTTTCTTCTTGCCTCTATCCTCGTTTCTCCTTTCGTTCTCTTCTTCCACGCCATTCTGACCCACGCACGCACACACAGTATTCGAGATGCTGTACGGCTTCCTTCCGTTCGACGGATGGGAGGACGAGAACCCGCGTCGGCTCTGCCACGCCATCGCCCGCTGCGAGTTCTACTTCCCCTCCAACCCCTCCCTCAGCTACGAGGTCAAGGACCTCATCTCTGGGATTCTCCAGCCGATGGAGCTGCGCTACTCCCTCCGGGAGATCAAGCGGCACCCTTGGCTTTCTTCTTGTGCCTCCGCCATTGTGGACGGCGATGCCATGGGCATGGTGGAGGAGGGGGACGCTAACCTGTGTCACCATGCAGCTCACGCTCACCTTCATTCCGTCCTAATGATGGAAGGCGAGGGCGAGGGCGTAACAACAGCCGGGCCACCTTCCATCTTCTGAAGTGAAGGACTGGCTCTTGCTTTCTTTCTTTCTTACTGTCTTCCTTCTTGTAGATAGAGAGAGGTTCGGTGATGTACATGTAACCCTATGCATAGAGAAACACATTGTATTTGTTTGCTCATCGCTACTATATGGAGGAGGTCCTTTCTTTTGTCTCATCTCCTTTCCTTCCTCAGAGACCTTCTCCTCAACCCCACGCTTCTCCGCCTTCCCCTCCTCAACCTCATGCTATGCCACCACCCCACCGAGTTATTGCCGCCACCGCAAGGTCTCTCTCTCTCTTGGGCAAGTGTGCGTCAAGGAGGTAGACAAAAGTGTTGCATTTTGCCACTGGGCCAAAGGGGGTAAAAGCACGACGGTGGCGGCTGGGTTTTGTCCACTTTTACAAGAACCAGGCCTGTTCCCCGTTTCTTCTCAGAACTGAGAGAGAGAAAACGGATTCCGTGAACGTCCATTCCTCCTTCTGCTATGGGCTCTCCATTCTTCCCTTTCCCCCCACGTTCCTTCATCCCCCCACAACATAACAAACAACGGTCCAAACAGCATCTGATTCGATGGAAGCACCCAAGTCAACGGAAGAAGCGATAACGAAGGAGGAGGAGGAGCGAGCGACCACGGAAACGCAGGGCGAGGAGGCAGCGGAAGGAGGGCTGACCCCCGCGCAACGGCGACAGTTTGAGGAGGAAGGCTGGCTGGTGATCCCCAACGTGCTCTCCCCCGAGCAGTGCGAACGGACCATCCAGCAACTGGCCGACTTTCTCGCCGCCAAATGTGATGTTCACATTTTAGACTCCAATCAAAGTATCTTCTCTCTCTCTCTCTCTCTCTCTCTCTCTCTCTCTCTCTCTTCTTGTGAGGGAAGATTAACATTTGGAAACAATGAAAGGAGAGTCATGGAACAAGTGGCCGCTCTCCAAGATGGGCTTCAGCGATTGCTACAGCCTGCCGGCCATGTGGGAGAACCGGCAGAACCCCTTCCTTCACTCCATCTTCTCCACTCTCCTCGGCACCGACGAGCTTTGGGTCTCCATCGATCGAATGGGCAGCAAGAGACCAGGTACAAAAAAATAACACCAAACTAATCCGTCGGAAGCAAGCACAAAGCACTCGCTCATCAACAACTTTACTACTTTGACGAACTAGGGATTGTCTATGACGAGGGAGGAAATCCGTTGGACATGTCCGAGTGGCATAGGGATGCGTTGGTGCACACCGACTGCAACCTGTGGTACCCTCCGCGAAAGCTGGAGATCCAGGGCCTTGTGGCCCTCAATGACACAGACCCCGGGCAAGGCGGTTTCGCTTGTATTCCTGGTTCGTTCCTTCTTCCCTTCTCTTACGTCGCTCTCTTCCCTTCATCGGGCTTCTTTATCGTTCTTCTCCTCGCCATGTCCAGCCCTTCTTCGTCTTGTCGAGTCTATCGTTATCTTCATCGCTCTTCGTTCTAATGGGCATCATGCAGGCTTCCACAAGGAGCACTGGGAATGGACGAGAGCTCATCCCGAATGGAAAGTGACCAACCCGAAAAGGATGTTTAACCCCTTTCCAGACAAACAAATGATTCAAGATCGGCTGAAGCACATACCCATGAAAGCCGGCGACTTGCTCATCTGGGACAATCTTCTTCCACACACCAACACCAGGTTTTGTTTCTCATTCGTATTTTCTTTATTGTTGTTTGTTCCAAAGCCTATGGACAGGTTAACACGAAAACTAACATTACCATCAACAACAAAAAGAAACACAACAGATAAATGGAGGTTTTGTCAATACATACGAATGGTGAGAGCAGAGCCAGCCAATGAACGGTTCCGCCGTTTTGCGGCAGAGGCCTATCTTCACGGTCGTCGTCCGTTGGAGTTCAGCACGGGAGGAAGAGTGCCGCAGGACTATTGCACCATCGAACAGGAGGGCTATCCACAACCTCCAGCATTGACGGAGCTTGGGGAGAGGTTGGTTGGCTTGAAGCCTTGGCGGGAAGGTGAGGAGTCAGAAGAAGGAAACGGTGGAGGAGCAGGACAAAGGAAGAAGGCAGCCAAAGGAAAGAGAGGAGGAAGGAATCGTAGGTTGGGCCAAGGAAAGTAAGAGAAAGGAGTTGGAACAGCTTTGCTTATGTACATGAATCACAGCTCACTCGAGTGAGGAGAGCTCGGTCGCTGGACTCTTCTTCCTTTGTGACCGTTATTATTTACACACTCTATGAAGAAAGCCTCTCTTTCATCCACTTCGCCTCTTTCTAGCTGTTGAAAGTAACCACAACAACCATTAGAGGAGAGAGAGAGAGAGAGAGAGAGAGAGAGAGAATAGAAGAGAGGAGGTGGTTCTTACCGGCCGCTGTAGCTGAGAATGAAAGCACTCCTCAGAGATGCAGCTGGCCACACAGTCGCTAAGCTGTCCCCATCGGACGGAAGGACAGTCTCGTCGACACTTGTTTTCTCTAGTTTTAAAATAATGACTCTGCAAGAGAGAGGAGAGAGGGAGAAGAACAGAGACATTTGGTTGGTTTCCAATCATCATTCCTCCTTTGATCACAAAAATGAAGCAGTGAAAAATGTACCTTGTGTAGTGTTTGGCCTGCTACATCAGAAATGAACACCGCAGCGACCAACACACCGAGCAATAGAGCCACCGCTACCACCCTTCCGCACTCCCTGCCACCCACCATCACCTGTCCTCCTTCTTTCTTTGCTGCTTTGCTTTTGTCGGCAAAAAACGTCGACAAAAAAGACCTTCACAGGTGTCCCTTCGCTACGTAATTCATTTTCTCGTTTTTCCCCTTCTTCTCCTCCCATAGGAAAACAGTAGCAAGCATCCCATGGTTTGGGTGTTTTTTCGCGCTCCAAAAAAATCAAAACCCATGCAAAACATTAAAAAAAAAAACAATAGAACAGGGACTACAATTCCGTAGCAATCACAACCAAACCATTTTCTCACTACGCTGCACTACGTTTTTCTGCTTTCTGCTTTTCGCACTACGTTTTGGAGCGATAGAAAAAAATGTAGCAGGACGTCGAAGAAAGAAAGACAGTAAAAAAAAGAAAGAGAAGAAGACACCCAACAAACGAGTAGCAAAGGAGAACATAACAAACAAAAATGGAGACAGCGACGAGGAGAGAACGACGCCACCCAGGCGAGCATAGCGCCACCACCGCAGGAGGACGCACAACCCATTGGACCCACAAGTTTGGAACGGTTCTGGTAGAGGTCGGACCCTCCAAGATCAGCGGCAAGGGACTTTTCGCTTTGACGGCCATCCCCGTGGGCACCTGCGTCACCGAGTACACCGGCCCCTTGCTGAGCATGGCGCAAAGGTTGGCCTTGCCCCAGGAAAAGGTCAAATACTTGTTCAAAGCCAGCGAAGAGTACGCCTTATCTTCTCTCTCCCCCTCTCTTGCTCCTTTCGTTCATCAGAGAGGAGAAGCGGACCTCTCACCGCGAAACCAATAGGTACTACATCGATGGAAGTCATCCCGCCAACATCGCGCGTTTTATCAATCATTCCTGCGAGCCTAATTGCAAGGCAGTCGGTCCCACGGGAAAGGTCTTCATCGTGGCCAAGCGTAACATCGCCCCAGGAGAGGAGCTGAGCTACAACTATGGCTATCCCTTTACCAAGAGAACCTGGAAGAGGCCGTGCTCCTGCGGAGCGGCCCGTTGCGTCGGATACATTGTCAAAGAGGTGGATCGAGAAAAGCTGGTGCAGAGCCTTCAGCAGCATCCACAACAACTGGAGAGGGCGATCGCCAGCGGTAGCAACACGGAAGGGGAGGAGTAGGAGTGGGAGAAGAGTCCTCGAGAGAGCAGGCTCCTCCCGCAGCAAGCCGAATGTCTCCTGTGTCGACAAAAACAAAACAAATTAAAATTAAATTTTGACCACCTGTTTTGTAGTTTTTGTGCACGTTTGGTGGACAGGAGAACAGCCAGAGAACAAGAGAGAGAGAGAAGAGAGTGAGTGTACAAATGTGGGCAGCAGCCTCAGGACCAAGTTTTCTTGATGCGCTTTCTTTGTCGGGCAATGACGTCGCGGAGAAAGAAGTGGAGGCTGCATTGCTCGTCCGGAATGTCCCACTCTCGAAGGCACCTCTCCTTCACATCGAGCTGATCTATTTCGGGAAAATACCTGCAGTGAAAGGAATGTTTGCGACATGGAAACAAGCATATGAAACTCGAGAAAAAAAAAACAGGAAATGCGTACGGGTCTTCGCAATACTTGATAAGTCTCTCCAGAGCTTCTATCTGACGTTCTGCAATGCTACAGCAGGAAGAGGCATATTTTGTTAATTGCCACAGAAGAAGAAGAAGAAGAACAAGAAGAAATGGAGGAAGAAGCGGAACAGAGAAAGAAGATGCATGATGTTACCTTTCATTCGAGCCCTTGACGTATGCAACGAACTCAGAGGGAAGTTGTTCAAAAGGTAAAATGTGGAATGCTTCTTCCTCTTCTGGCGCTATCTCTGAACTCTTTGTTGTGGAAGGTTGGGTCTGTTTGCTTTTTACATGTTTGAACCGTTCGTTGACCGAAAATAAATAGTTCATTACAGGCATAGGTCGGAACTGCTTTAATCCTTTGCAAACAATGTACCTATATATTGTGAAGAAAGAAGATAAGCATAAGATACAATAGAATAAAGGCAAGCAAAAAGGAAACGACAACAAGAGATGGGTATGTAAATGAAGAGGAGAAAACAAGACCTCTCAGAATTGGCAGGCCGACTGGCGAATGGCTTTATCAGACTGAACTGCTCAAAGTGTTGATACAATATGTAGAGCAGCTCTGCAGTGAATGTCGTAAACACATCAAACAGCTTGCATACAAAGTTGCCTCCTGCATGATTCCAAGCACCGAATTAGTATTATCTTCGTGGTATATTACATGTTCGTTTTTTTCTGCTGTTTCAAAAGGGTTTTAGAAAATATACCCTGTCTCAAAATGTTGAACATCATCAAAACTTCGCACAGAAGAAGCTGTTTCATTTCTTGCTCTTGTGAGGCTTCAAAACCTTCAAAGCAAAAGCCCTGTTTGTTTGTTTGTTTGTTTGTTTGTTTGTTTGTTTGTTTGTTTGTTTGTTTGTTTGTTTGTTTGTTTGTTTGTTTGTTTGTTTGTTTGTTTGTTTGTTTGTTTGTTTGTTTGTTTGTTTGTTTTTGTTTGTTTGTTTGTTTGTTTGTTTGTTTGTTTGTTTGTTTGTTTGTTTGTTTGTTTGTTTGTTTGTTTGTTTGTTTGTTTGTTTTGTTGTTACAGCAAGAAGAAGAAGAAGAAGAAGCAGCGAGAGCAAATACCCCATCAGCAGTCACCAAGTCGACACCCCGTTCATTGGTGCCAAGTGCAATCACCTGCCAAAATTCTCTGATGTTTTCATTTGAGTAGATATTGCCTATTGGTAAAGCAACGAGAGAACGTTACACGAAATGATAAACCAAGCAAGCAAGAAACGACAACGACAAAAACAAACACAACTACAAAACCTGTTCCATCAGCACCATAGTTAACAGTGAAGCAACGAATATCAGCATCCGGATGAAACTTGTCCAGATGCCACTCACAATCGCTGTCGTCTGTCTTCAAGGTAAAGCCCCACCCCACAGCTTCTCCTTCCTCTTCTTCCTTGCTTCCTCCACTTCCGTGCTCCCGTCGTCCTTCCCCCTCTCCTTCTCTCTCTCGTTGCTGCCGTTTCTTCCTCCACAAAATATACTCAGCAAAGCCACCAGGCCCACCACACACATCCCCAAAATAAAACTTTTCTTTCTGCTTCTGCTCCTCCTTCTCCTTCTCCTTCTCCACCTTTGGCGTCTCCAACAGCCCATACAGATGGTCCAAGTTGGCCAGCTTGACGGCAGCTCTGTTCTGAAAGACCGAGCAGCCGATGCGTTCGTAGGGATTGGAGGCGCGGCGGGCTTGCTTGAAGAGGTGTTGGGGCTGCTCCCTCAACCGTTGCTTCAGCTGAAAGAGGCGTGTCACAAGTTGGCCATCGCAAAGAGCTTCTTCCACCCTCTTCTTTTTTGAGTTAAAGCAGGAGGAAGAGAGAGAGAGCTCAAACAAAGGTACTCACGTTTTTGTTCCTCATCACTACCAACCCGGTTGGTCTGAAGCTGGGAGCTTTGGCTGGAGGAGGAGCCCACGTTACCGGATGGCGATGAGGAAAGTCTTGATCCACCACCTCGGTCACCGACGTCGTGTCATGCCGTGGTCGCTTGGTCGTTGTGAACAAGGAGGGGGGGGAGGGAGAGGAGGAGGAGGAGGAAGCTTTTTCTCCATCAAATACATCGTCGGCCACTGCCTGCTCCATTCTCTCTCTTTGTCAAATCGTGTCGACAAATTATTAACATTATTAAAATACTAAACGTGTTTCTTATTCTAAAAATAATTTAAATTCTACACATTCCTTCGGAGTTCCCATTCCGACCAATCATCAACGAACGCGTGTATATTTGTCGACAGTGATTTTACCACAAGAAAAAAAAAGAAAGAGAAGAACAGAGAGAGAGAGAGAGAGAGAGAGAACACCAAAAACAAATCTTTGTTTTTGTTTGTCTGCTGCGGTGATTGTTATTTATTTTCCGTCGGAAGGCCGCTTCGTTTGTGTGTGTTCCTTTTGTCAGTCGCTCTCCTGCTCGAACTCTAAAAAAAATAATAATAATGTCACGGAGTCCTCATCGTTCCACTGGGCCCTCATCGTCTGTACTCCTTTGCTGCGTTTCGGTAGCACTCTTTTGCTTTTCCCTCTGCCTGCTCGTGGAACGGTGCGCTGCCGCCGCTTCGGGAGGAGGGGAGGACTATTACAAGCTGCTGGGCGTCACGCGGGACGCCACCGAGGCCAAGATCAAGTCTGCCTACAAGAAGCTGGCTGCCAAGTGGCACCCCGACAAGTACAAGGGAGAGGACAAAGAGAAGGCGGTGAAAGAGTTTCAGAAAGTATCCAAAGGTTTGCCTTTTTTCTTTTTATTTATTTTTTATACTATTGTTGGTGGCGTTTCTTTTCTTTCTTGTCCATTCTTCTTGTGGTTTCTTTCTTTCTTGTCGTTTTTTTTCTTTCTTTCTTGTTCGTTCTTCTTTCTTGTGGTTGCTTTCTTGTCGCTTGTTGTTTCTCTTCTCTGTCTCTTTTCTCTTCTCTTTATCTGTCTCTCTCCTTTCTTTTTTCTCTTTTTTCTTTTCTTTTCTTTTCTTTTCTTTTCTTTTCTTTTCTTTTCTTTTCTTTTCTTTCTTTTTTTCTCTTTTTTGTTTTCTTTTCTTTTTCTTTTTCTTTTTCTTTTTCTTTTTCTTTTTGAAAGCCAAAAAACCATTCGTTTTACCAATGCCATCAACTCAACCCAACAACAATGCGTTTCAATATGATACAGCTTATGAGGTGCTGAAGGATGAACAGAAGAGGCGGATCTATGACCAATACGGAGAGGAAGGTTTGGAGCAACAAGGCAGGAGAGGCGGTGGTGGAGGGTTCACCGACCCTTTTGACCTCTTCTCCAACTTTGGGTTCTCCACTGGTGGCAAACGGAGGGGTGGTGGAGCCGTGCAAGGTGCTTTCCTCTTTCCTTCTTGTCGTTTCTTTCCTTCTTTCTTCGTAGAGTTTCTTGCTTTGTTCTCATTTCTCAAGTTTAACATCACGAACAATTAGAGCGGCAAGCACCTCCTCTTGTATTGGAGTTGGAGGTGACTTTGGAGGATTTGTACCTCGGACGAGTGTTGACGGTGACACATAAGAAGCAAACGCTCTGCCCATCTTGCAGAGGCACTGGTGCGAAAGATCCTGACGATGTCAAGACTTGTCCAGTGTGTCATGGCAGCGGCATGGTTATCACCACGCATCAAATCGGCCCGGGCTTTGTTACCCAAACTCAAAGCATGTACGTTTATCTTCCTTTTTTGTTTTCGAGAGAGAGAGAGAGAGAGAGAGAGAGAGAGAGAGAACAAGACATCAACTTCAACTCACACGTTTTTTAAATCCCCAGTTGTAACAAATGTGGTGGCAAGGGCAAGATTGTGAAGAGCGTATGTCCTGTCTGTGGTGGCACCAAAGTTGGTGTTGGTGAGGAAACCATCACTGTTGTGGTGGAACGCGGCATGAGCGACGGACAAAAAATTGTACCCTATTGTTCTTGTTGTGCTTGTTGCTTGTTTTTGTTTCTGG
The DNA here is from genome assembly GCA_031835245.1 of Balamuthia mandrillaris. Taxonomy (NCBI): domain Eukaryota; phylum Discosea; order Longamoebia; family Balamuthiidae; genus Balamuthia; species Balamuthia mandrillaris. Next base: position 86,732 of record JAVKOQ010000135.1, on the reverse strand, counting down.
TGTTAACCAATGACTTCGAATTTACAACAACAGACGTTCAAGGAAGAGGGACCAGAGGCACCGGATGTCATACCAGGAGATCTCATATTCCAGTTGGTGACCATACCGCACAAGCAATTCAGGCGCAAGGGCAACGACCTGCACCTCAAAGCTTCCATCTCCCTTTTGGAGTCATTGGTGGGCTTTAGCAGCGTCATTAAACACTTGGATGGGCATGACGTTGTCTTGGAGCGCGACACTGTTACTAAGCCTGGTAAAACCTTTCTCTCTCTCTCTCTCTATTTCCTCTTCTGTTTCTTTCTTGTTCTCTCTCTCTTCTCTCTCCTCATTCTCTCTCTCTCTCTCTCTCTCTCAATGTTTTTTGTTGTTTCAACATTAGGGCACGTAATGATCATAAAGGGCGAAGGTATGCCAGTGCACGAGTATCCCTCCCAAAGGGGCGACCTTCACGTGGAGTTTGGGGTGCGCTTCCCCGAGTCGCTCACCCCAGAACAGATCCAAGGGTTCAAAGAGTTGCTAAAGAACAACAAGGATTAACGTTTTCTAGCGTTCTCTCTCTCTTTCTCTCTCTCTCTCTCTCTCTCTCTCTCTCTCGTTGTTAGGATTCATGACGACATGTGCGAGTTATGTACGTGTCGTCATGGACATTGAGATACAAGGAATTTGAAGCATTTCAGGAATCCCAAAAATTTGATAAAAGAAAAGAAGAAAAGAAGAAGAAAAGAGGAGTTGGGGGGTTAGCCATGTCGCAGGTCTACTTCAGGGGCAGGGCCAAGGCCCTCAAGAAACGCAAAGAAAAGCTGCGCAAACTCAAAGAAGAGGAGGAGGAGCAGACGCAACGTTTGCGAGAGGAAGCCCGCAAGAAGAACCGGAGCGTCGCTCAAAAGATTCGCGATGTTCGTCGATTACTTTCAAAGGTTTGTGTTGTTTTTGTTTTCCCTGGAGAGAGAGATTTTCCGCTTTTTTTTGTCCCGCTCTCTCTCTTCTCACTTTCTGTGTTTACTTCTTCTTCTTTCACAAAAGAAAAATCTTTCGCCGGAGGTTAGACAGGAAAAAGAGATTTTGCTGCAAGGTTTACAGCGCAAACAGGAGCAAATGAAGAAGGCGGAACTCATCCGAAAACGCTCCAAGAAGTATCACCTCGTTAAGTTTGTTGGTTCGTTATTTTGTTTCACTTTGTCGTTTTTTCTCTCTTCTTTCTTGTCATTTTCTTCGCTCTCCTCTCTTCATCCCCTTCGTCTTCTTCGTCGTCTTCTTGTTCTTCTTGTTCTTCTTGTTCTTCTTGTTCTTGTTCTTCTTGTTCTTGTTCTTCTTGTTCTTGTTCTTGTTCTTGTTCTTGTTCTTGTTCTTGTTCTTGTTCTTGTTCTTGTTCTTGTTCTTGTTCTTGTTCTTGTTCTTGTTCTTGTTCTTCTTCTTCTTCTTGTTCTCGTTCTCCTCCTCCTCTCTTCTCTCTTCTCTCTTCTCTCTTCTCTCTTCTCGCTCTCTCTTCTCTCTTCTCTCTTCTCTCTCTCTCTGCCTCCGGTTTTTTGTCTAATACTTCTTTAAAAAGAGAGGCAAAAAATAACGAGAAAGTTGAACCAAGCAACAAAACACTTGAACACTTTATTGGCGTCGGACAGTGCAAATACCAACAAGGAAGAGTTGGACAAGGCTCAACAGGAGGTTCGTAAGCACGAAGAAGACCTGCTCTACATTCGCCACTTTCCCAAAGACCAAAAGTACATCTCTGTGATAAAACCGATCGAGAAAGCCAAAGTGTTGCAAAAGAGAGATGCCATTCGCCAGCAAATATTGAAAGCGGTTGCAAGCGGGGAGTTGACGGCGGATCATGAAGAAGAAGGGGATGAAGAAGAAGATGACGGAGCTCTTTCGCATCAAAATGGAAATAATGAAAGCGAAGATGAAGAGAGTGAAGCAGAGGAGGAAGAAGAGCAAGAGGAAGCGGAAGAGGAGGAGGAAGAGGAGGAAGAGGAACAGGAGGAGGTAGAGGAAAAAGAAGATGAGGAGGAAGAAGAGAAAGAAATCAAGAAGCACACAAAGAAAGAAGTGGAGACAACGACAAGAAAGAAAGACACCAACATTAACAATAAGCATGATGCAAAGAACAAGTCTTCCTCAATAACTAACAACAACAGTGCAAGTAGTGTGACAGATCCACAGCTCTTTGGAGCGGCTCCAACGCTGGAAGGCGATTCCTTTTTCATGTCAATGGATCAAAGCGTTCCTGTCGCTTCGCCAGTTACTCGAAAAGAGGAACAGAAGGTAGAAGCCGAAGCGACGACAAATGGAAAGAAGAGAAAACGAGGAAACACTAACAATCCCTCTTCTGCTTCCTCTTTCACCTCTCCGACACAAACTCGAAAGCCAGAACAAAACAACAGAAAAGAAGCTTCTTCCGATCGATTCCAACGGAAACAAAGCGCGCAACATAAAACCAAACAATCAACGGAAAAAGAAGAGAGACAAATCCTTCCAACAACAACAACAAAGAAGCAAGTGAATGACGAAGATGATGAAGATGCCATCGAAGAACAACCTTCTCGCAGAAGCAAACAACCACGATTGAACGCCCCTGCAGAGCAGCAAACTGCTGCACCCAAACCAAAACCAAAACCAAAACACATTCGTTTTTGATCGTACCTCTCCTCACCCTCGTCTCTCTTCTTTTCTTTCTTGAAGCTTCATGACAAGCTTTATAATAAACTTTTTTATAACAGCAATTCCAAGCATGACCAACCTTCTATCTGGAAACAGTACAGCAGCACGTCCAGTTCCGTTTGGTTGGACACGACGATCGCATGATGCTGTCTGCTCAGCTTCATCGGCTGAACTCTGCGCAGCAAACCGCTCCCACTTCCACTTGCTCTTCGACTCGGAGAAGGAGAAGAAGGACTTGGTCCTCTAAAGCCTCCACTTTTTGGAGAAGAGGATAATGATGACGATGACGATGGGGTTGGTTTAAGAGAAGAAGCAGCAGAGGGAGAAGAGAGGATGTTGTGCAGATCGCGAAAGCGCAGGTGTGAGTCCTTGTAGTCGAAGAGAGAAGCAACGGTCGCCAACAAGTCGTTAAAGCCCAAAAACTCTATCTCCTTCATTCGTATCTCGTTGCTGTTGTTGCCAAGATGGCACTTGAACCATATCTATGTTTTTTTTTTCAAAAGGTTAACAAGAAGAGCAGAGAGAGAGAGAGAGAGAGAGAGAGAACAGAAAAGATAGAACAGGAAGAGGCCACTATACCTTTCTTTTCTCAGAGTAATCCTGAACGGTGAACAAGGTGGGTTCGCAAAAGATCTCCAGAGCAGGCGACCACCGCCGCGCCACGAAGGTCTGCAAGGCAATCTCCCAATCGCCAGGGTCGTTCAGGCACACCAGCTCCCGCTCCTCGTCCAAGTACTTTAGCCGAAGGCGTTGCTGTCCGCCGTGGAGGTCGGCTATCTCTGCCACCAAATGGTCGTAACGAATGTCCCTCTCCACGATGATCATCTTCTTCTTCCTCCTCATCGTGGGCTTCTCTTTGTTGTTGGTGCCAAGGCACACTTTGAGCAAAAGAGCGGTTCCTTCGTTGAGTTGTTTGGCTCGCAGACTGGAGAGGCTTTGGTCACCATGATTGCTGTAATTGTTGCTGCTGGAGGCTTCTCTTTCATCAGGTTGAGAACGATGTTGCTGCCTCGTTCGTAGCGCAGAGGAAGGAGAAGATGGAGGAGATGAAGTTGATATTACTGGGGCGGAATAGGACGCTCCATTCTCGTTTGAACCGGATTGCTGAGGCTGCAGCAGAAGAGATCGAGGCGAGGAAGGGTTATGATGACTGGTGCGCTTGGCGAACGGAGAGGCGATGGGATCTGCGTTGGCGAGCATCGCTGCTGCATAGTTACTGTCAGAGCGAGTTCGTCGATGACCTCGAAGAGGAGAAGAAGAAGGAGATGCTGATAATGTTGAAGTCTTATCACAAATGTCGCTGCCTCCTCGTCTTTCTCCTTCCCTTTCTCCCTCTCCGCTGTCCTGTACACAAGCAACAGAACGAAGCGAAACGCTATGAGCAGTAGAGGCTGATAGCTCCGTTTGCATCGACGAAGAAGAGGCCCACTGCGTTTTGGATTGTAGAAAGCGAGCTCGAAAGGTGAGCGCTGAAGTGGCTGCTGTGCGGTTGGAGTCGTTTGAAGCGTCTGGTGAGTCTTGCTCATTGCTATGTTTGTTTCTGTTAAAACGAAGGGTTTGGCTCTTTCTTGCTTCAAGCGTGGAAGAAGAAGAAGGTCGAGTTGTGGTTGTAGGCGATGACGCAGAAGGAGAAGGAGAAGAGGAGGAGGAAGAAGAATGAACGTCAAGATGGGAGGATAAAGTTCGAGTTAGAGTTAGTTTGGGTTTTGGCTGTGTTGGGAGTGGAGGAGGAGCTCTTCCTGAGGAAGAAGCAGACGCAGCAGAAAAGCCCGCCTCTTGAAGCGCCGGACGTGGTGAAGTAGGACGAGGAGGCCCTTGTTGTTTCGAGTGTTGAGGAGAAGAAAAGTGTTGTTGCATGAAAGGAGTTGGGTTTAACGTCGTTTTAGAGCGAAGCTTCACTTTCTCCTTGAGTTCAGACATTGAAAAGTCGGGTTTTGGATTCACGTCTTGAGAGGTAGCTTCTCTTTTGCTGCTCTCCTTCTTTTGTTCTTTCTCTTTCTTCTTTTTCTTGTGTCGTCCAATCATGAAACTGCCTTTCTTGCTCTTCTTCTTGGTGTTATCTTCAACGGAGAGAGTCGACTCCTTCTCAACGACGAGCAGGCCCGCTTCTGATGTTGCTTCTTCGTTGTTTGCTTTCTTCTCATCTTTGAGCCGAGGAGAATGAGCGTCACTGTTGCTGTTGGAGTTGATGTTTTCTTCATTGGAGTTGCTGTTCGAACTATCTCCAATAATGATCTTCTTCAAGGTGAATTCTCCCAACTTATCTATGCCAGCCAAACCTTTTCTTGAACCAGACAAAACTTTTTGTGCTATTTTGCCACTCCTAACTCCACCTGTTATATAGTAATGTTGCACATACATATAGCAGTTAATAATAAAATACGAGCAAAAGTCAACCACAAGAAAGAAGCATTACCATAACTGGAAGCAGCTCTTTGGTGAACTTGTTTCATGTTTCCTTCCACCAAGGCCACTTTCAGCTTTACCAAGTCGCTGAGGAATCGCGTTTGTTGCTGTTGCTCTAACGTGTGGCCTCCATATATCCATATGTAATCGCCAACGCGTGCTGCCATGCAGGAGTGTCGACGCAAGCTTTGCTCTTCCTCCTCTCCACGCGATGGCTCCATCCATGATAGTTGAGCTTTTATGGCATTGGGCGTTATGAATGTAGCATCATAAGAGAAGAAAAGAGAGAAGAGGTGCAAAGAGAGGACAGAAGAGAAAGAGAGAAGGAGAGGGAGAGAAGAAGAGAAGAAGGAGTACCGGCCAATAAAGCGGAAACGTTGTGGCTTTCGGAAAAATCGCAAGAAACACCACCGGTTAGAAAGACAATGTGGCCTCTGAAAAGAATGGCAGCATGATTCATCACAGAGGCAAACGGCTGTAATCGTGGTTGCATCGAGGACCATTGCAGTTTGGCTGGTAAAAAGGAGGGGAAAGAAGGGTAAGAAGAAGAAACAAGAAGAACCAGAAAAGGAAGAGGTACCTGTATTGAGTATGTACACTTTTTGGGTAGGGTTCTGTTGGTGACCGCCAATTAAGTATATCTTGTTTCCAATCAGTGTGGCACTGTGACCATACATCTTTGGCGGTGTTTCTCCTTCAATGCCGATTAAGATGGATACGTTACTTTCAAAAGAGAGAGAGAGAGAGAGAGAGATGTTACCTTTTACTTTCGGTTTTGTCCAAATGAGTTTCTCTGTATCAAACACCAAAAGATCGTTATAGAGGTCACCTATAACGTTATCTCTTCCTCCAAACACGAAGATAGAATGATCCCCAACAAGAGTGGCGCTGTGGTTCATTCTCATCAGATGAGTGGTTGTGTTAATGTTTATCGTTGCCTTGACTTTGGTCCACGTGGCGGAAGAGGTATGATAGATGGAGACATCGCTGAGACAACAACACGAACCAAGGGCGGTATCGTAGCCTCCTAAGACGTACAAGTCGGCAGTTGAAGAGGTGGGAGAAGAAGTCGAGGAAGAAGAGGAAGGAATGCAGGTCAGCGTGTGGGCGTAACGTGCTGATGGTATGGTTCCAACTACAGTTGGTACTGTCCATTCGTTTCGTTCTGTTTGTTTGTTTGGATGTTTTAGTTACCAATACCAACTTCAAAAAAAGAAAAAAGAGGAAAGGAAGAATAACGAAAGGTGAAGAAAGCAAAGAATGGAAGAGACGAAACCTGTATCAAGGACCCAAAGGTCGTTATAGCATGTGTCCTCCTCGCCCATTCCACCAAAGAAATACAAAGAGCTAGCATGAGCAGCAACAGCTCCATCCGCGATGGCTGGTGGTTGCTTTCCTCTGCAACTTACTGGTTCTTTCTCCACTGTTATTTATTTGTTTTTGTTTTTGCTTTGTTAAATATCTATGTTACACAAATAAAAAGGGAAAGAAGAAGAGAACCTTTCCAGTTTTGCTTCAACTCTTCCAAAGAGTCAGTCAAGTCGATGATCCATTCCATCTTCTCTTGTGGAGAGCTCGCCACGACTCGAAAACAAGCAATGTCTTCCGTTTCATCATCGCAATAGATATCAAAATAATCTTCCTCTGTGGCCGAATACGAAGATGAAGAAGGAGACGACGAAGAGGATCCTCTTGGAGAAGTGGGAACGGTATTTGGTACATAAGAAGAAGCAGAAGAAGAAGAAGCAGCAGCGGCAGGAAAGACAAGAACCACGTCTTTCTCGGTGTGAAGAGAGACGTGCGTTAACGGATACAATCGATGGTAAATGTATTTCTGCGTGGTGACCTTCTCTCCTTTTCTGTCTGTTGTTTTGTCCTTGACTTTGCAGATGATGAGAATGTCGTTGAACAGGAAGAAGGCGAAACGTTTTTGTTTGGACAGTAAAAGTTGTGGGAGTTGTGGCTGTTGCAGCTGTTGAGATTGTTGAAGTTGCTGAGTGGACAACGGTTGTGAAGAAGAAGCAGAAGAGGAAGAAGAGGAAGAAGAAGGAGGGAGGGTCGTTAGAACAGAAAGAACGCCTTCTCTAACCAATCGTCGGTGTGGCTGTATAAGTTTCTATACCATTTGGAAAAGTAAGGAATATGACAAGAAGAAGAAAAAGAAGAAGAGGACAAACTGTTTTAAGCCCATGAATGGATTGTTGAATGGCAGCTAGTCTCTTCAAGTTCTCCACTTCTTGCTTCTTGTGGTCCACAAACTCTGCCATCTCTTTCATGCGAGCAACGGCCTGACACAAGCTGCCGTAGTCGGGATCTTTGCCATCGGTGTGTCTCACCAGGTCTTGAAGCAGCAGCACGTACCGAGGAATGCGCTGAATGGGCATGATGAGCAATGACCGCAAGTCGAGATTTTGCAGCTCTTCTTTATGTTCTTTCGTTGTATTCTTTATGTGTTGTTTTGGTGAGAAGAAGAACAGAGAGAAGAAGAAAGAAGGAAGAAGAAAGAAAGAAGAAAGCGAGAACGGGAGGAGAGGAGAAGAGAGAAGAGAAGAACACCAACCTCGACCCAAGCTTTGAAAGAAGGGTCATCTCTCATGCCGGATTTTAACGTTTCCGAGGCGGCGTCAAAGTTGTTAATATACGATGTATAAAGCTTCAATCCATTACCCTGTTATTGTTTCAAATGAGAACGAGAGAGAGAGAGAGAGAGAAAAAAGCAAGAAAAGAAAGAAAAGAAAAAGGGAAAAACAACTTCTTCATCTCCTACCATCGCGAGAAAGATCTCTCCCACGGTCTTTTTCTTTTGCTCTTTCGTCGTCGGTGGCGGCTCCGTCGCCGTTGCCGCCGCAACGCTGGTTGTTTCCCGAAGGTTTTGCCTGAGCTGCGCGAGCAGGTCCGAGTTGAACGCGTGCAACGTCTCCACGTCCGAGAATATGGTCCGCACTTGCGAGAGCTCTATGGCCAACTTTTTGTGGGAAGCATTACATACCTGCTCTCTTAACGGTTCCAGAAAGATCTTTTATTTTGTTTTTATGGAAGTTGAGAAAACAAAAAACAAAAAAAGAAGGAGAAGAAAAGAGAAGAAAGAGAGAGAGAGAGAGAGAGAGAGAGAGAGGAGACGTACTTTGATGAGACAATGAAGAGAGTTCACATAAGAAGTTTCCGTGTCAAATATTTCTTGAATAATTTTTGATCTTTTTTGTTCTTTATATAAAAGAAAAAAAAAAGAGGTGTTAGAATGGAGACCCCAACGGAAGGGAAGGGAAGGAAGGGAAGGGAAGGAAAAGGAGAGCATTACCCGTCATGAGCGAGGCGTGCTTGGCTTGTTTCTTTTCTCGTCCTTTTATTTCTGTTTTGTTATATTTTTTTTCTGATAATTTATTCATTTATCGATATTAATTTTCATCCAATCAGAAATCAAAGATTCGATCAATGATAAACTTTAGATCGAACGCGTCTCTTCGCCCAACTCGTTATAGCGAGAGGGTGAGCAAAACACAGAAAGGGAAGGGTACCTCTACTCCGCCTTGCATGAAACAAACGGAGATGAGAGAAAGAAGATGAAGCTGCTGTTGCTTCGGCCCTGAGATACTGTTTGAAGACCCGCCCTTCGTTGCTTTCGGGCTTTTCATTTGGGTGGTAAGACTTTGGCTTCGGGTCTTCACTTCGGGCTTTCTGTTCTTTTCCTTTGTGTTTCTTTTGGTTTTTGTAGCGACGTTTACCTAATCGGAGAAGAGGGCTGGAGAGGACTGGTGAAAGGAGAGATTGAAGACAGAGGAAGTAACAGAGAACAGATGACAGAAAAGAGCCGGAGTTTGTTCGGGAGGCAGAGGAAGGGAGGGAGGAGAGAGAAGAGAAGAGAAGAGAAGAGAGAAGAAGAACAAGAACTAGAAGAACAAGAAGGTGATTTATTAAAAGGTTCAGATATATTCATTGCACTTTCTTCTTCTTTCTCAACAAAGAAGAAGAAGAGTAAGAAGAAGAAGAAGAACCAGACGAACCGGGAGAAGAATCCTCAGAAGTCATAAGGCACCGAAAGACATGAAGCGTGCCCAACCAACTCTGCCACATCCAGTAACACAACAACCCCAACAACACCGGCATCAACGCCCTGTGTATCGCGCCCGTCGAAACCGCCAAGTAGCCCGAGCTCGCTTGGCTCTCCATGGCCGTTGTTGCCAACGGCGAAAGCAGAGCTGTTGGCGTAATGGGAACGTGTATGTAGCGCGTTCTATAGCGGTCCGATGGGAGAGAGGCCAGATAGACTATGACAAAGGCGTACGTGAAGATATAGCACAGCAGGTAGAACATCTGGTAGAGCCGTTGCAAAACGGACCGCTGCCTTCTTCTCTCTCCGTCTTCTTCGCTCCGCTCTCCGTCAGCGTCGCTGGGCGGAGGATGAAAGGAAGGCATGAGGTGAGTGGCCTTATGAAAGATGGTGCCGAGTTCGGTCCAGGCGAAGACGGACCACTGGGAGGTGCCCTCCTGGCACCAGTAGATGCATGACTGGACGAGGACGGCCAGGACGTGGTGGAGGAGCATGCTGTTGAGGAGGGCGGCGCGGTAGGAGGGAGAGCAGCGGAGAATGATGAGGGAGTGGAGGGAATAGACGAGGACGCCAAACAGGCAGAGCCGCTCGAGGAAGCGTTCGGAGGGGGTGGCGAAGAGGACGCACGACGAGAAGACGATGAGGCTGTGCACAAACATCATTACTTCGCCGAGGCGCTTCAGCTCCATTTTCTTCTCGTTCGTTTTTTTTTTGAATTTTATGAATTTTTATTGGACAGTTACGTTGAAATTTCAGAGGAAACAAATGGCTATTGGTAGGTTCTATATTAGACCATTTTTTCACAGAGAAAACAATAAAGCGGAGCAATGAATTTTTGTCGACGTGAAAGATCTCTGCTAGAGATGAGACAAAGAAAAAGACAACAGAAATGGCCTTTTTATAGTAAGATAAAGCCTCTGTTTTGATTTTTGATTGGTGGTTTGAAACTTTCAGTAACCGATCAAAGCATTGTCCCATGGATCGGCTTGATCTTGGCGCCGCCTTAGAGAAAACAAATAACAAAAAAAAAGGATGAATAACGACGAAGAAACACAACAAGGTCTGACCCTCTCTTCCCTTTTCCCCTCTTTTCCGCCGCTTCTTACTCGATACTTTAATAGTGGAATGGGTACTACGTAAAGGCTTGAAACTGCCGCCGGGCTATTCCGAGCTCTACGCCAAAAATTTCACCGCAAACGATGTGGACGCCTCGCTCATCCCTCTTCTCGACCGCGAGCTGTTGGTCGAGCTCGGCATCTCCGACGAAGAGCACCTCTCCTCCATGGTGAAGCTCATAGGCCAGTTGAACGTCCCTGAGCTGTTGTTAGAGAGGGAGAGACAGCTGGAGAAAGAGGATGAGGAGAGCATTGCGTCGGGAAAGTCGTTGCCGTTGCGTCAATCTCGACAGAAACTTTTGAGAAAGGAGGAGAGAGAGAAGAAGAAAGAAGAGGAGGAGGGAGAGAAAGAAGTGCCGTGGTTGCCGCATGAGGTCATGAGCATTGTCTTTTCATTCATGCCGTGGAAATATGTGCTTACCACCGCTCGTCTCGTTAGCAAAGGTTCGCTCGTCTCTGCGTCTCTGCTTCGCTCTTCTCTGCTTTGCTTCGCTCTTCTCTTTGTCTTGTGCTCTTGTCTCTTCTCACTTTGCGTTTGTCTCTTCCTAATGTGCTCCTTTGAAAGAATGGAACAGTGCGGCGTTATACAGCGTGAAGCAGCTGCTCATCTGCAAGTCCCCCACCCCACAACACAAGTTCATGCACGCCTTCTCCAAGGTGATAGTACCGCGCTGCCACCAAACCCTCACCAAGCTCGAACTGCGCTATCTCCCCAAACTCACCTCTCTCTCCGGCTTATCATCATCAGCATCTTCCACCTTCGCTCCTCTCTTCCCCAACTTGCAGCAGCTCATCATTATGAGCAACTGCTTGGCTGTGGATGACGTCTTGGACTTTCTCCCCGCCTCTCCTTGTCACTCGCTCACCGACATCAAGCTACACGCCCCTGTGGTCGCCCCCACCGCAGAGAGAGCAACGGAAGTGCTCCGTCGTTTGGTCTGCTGCATTCCCTCCTTGCAAACGTTGCAGCTGGATTGCTTCTTCTGCCCGGGAATGGAGGAGAAGAAGGAGATAGCCACGTGGAAATGGGCCTGTCCGGGGCTGAGAGCGCTCAAGCTTTGGGATGAGAGGGTGTGGAACTCTCTGCCGCTGCCAGAGTCTGCATCTTTGGAGAAGTTACGCTTGCACCTCTCCACGGAGCTCAGCAACGTGCCTCCTCCGGATTGTTCCAAATGTACCACGTTGAAAACTATCAGTACGTCGTGTACTGCTCTCTTTCTCTACCCATGGCTTTGTGGTTGCTGACAGTTCCACTCCCTTTTCTCTTTTGCGCTGACGCTCTTCTTGCCTGCTTCTCGCTCTGTTTCATTCGCAGAACTGAAAGGTGCATTCGACGTACCTCTTTCAGTGCTTCCCTCATCTCTCGAAAATCTCTCTTTGACGGAGTCAAAGCGGTGTCAAGGCAGCTTCTCGGACTTGCCTGCTCTAAAGTACCTCAAGTTTTACTGCGTGGGCGGTGATTCTTGGACGAAAGAAGACTTCTTTAAAACAATACCTTCTTCTCTCGAGACTCTGGTTTGTGCTCTCTCTCTCTCTCTCTCTCTCTCTTATAGCTCACGTGCTTTGTAACTCAAAAAAATAAAAGATTGTTGAGCAGTCCGACGTGAGCAACACACATCTTTTCGACTTGCCTATCACCATCTCCAAGTTGACGTACAGTCTCCCTCTTTTTCTGCTTCTTTCTTTCCTTCTCCCTCTCTTTGTCTGCTTTTCATTTAAACAAAACAACACAAACACAGTTTGATCCATTGCAACAGAGTGACGGGACAATGCCTCCACGCCCTCCCCCGCTCCCTCCAGAAACTGACCATCCACTCCAACTCCACCTTCAACAACAGCGACCTGGCGCACCTCCCTCCCAACCTCCTCACCTGCCGCCTCGAGGCCATCCACGGGCTCAACGACCGCGGCCTGGAGGCCGCCGTCTCCTCTCTCTCCATTCACTCCCTCACCGAGCTCTCGTTGGCCAGCTGCACGGAGCTGACGAGCAAGAGCCTCTCCGAGTGCCTCCGTCTGATGAGGCAGCTGAGAAAGCTGAACCTGCAGCACTGCATGAAGGCGGATGACCACACGATGAAGATGCTGCCGCCCGGCATCAGGGAGCTGAACGTGTTTGGCTGCGCGTTGATATCGGACTTGGGGATGAAGTACCTGCCCGCCGGGCTGAAGAGGCTTAACATTGCGTTCGTGCCGAATCTCACGGAGAAGGGACTTCGTTTTCTTCCTTCGGGTATCTCTTCGTTTTCTTCTCTTTGTTTTGCACTCTTCTCTCGTTCTTCCTTTTTCTCCCCTCTTCTCTGCTTTTTCTGCTTCTCTGTTTTTTCGTTCTTCGTTCTTTCTTCTTCTTGTTCTTCTCCTTCTCCTTCTCCTTCTCCTTCTCCTTCTCCTTCTCCTTCTCCTTCTCCTTCTCCTTCTCCTTCTCCTTCTCCTTCTCCTTCTCCTTCTCCTTCCTTCTCCTTCTCCTTCTCCTTCTCCTTCTCCTTCTCCTTCTCCTTCTCCTTCTCGAACTGAACAGCAACAACACAAAGGATTAGAATGGCTGGATATGTCCAACTGCGGCCACCAACTCACTCACCGCTCCCTAAAGTACCTCCCGCTCTCCCTCCACACTCTCATCCTCCAAGTGACGTGCATCGACGACGGTGGCCCCGATCTGAAGCACGAAGGCCTCAAGAACCTTCCTCCTCGCTTGTGCGTGCTCGACTTGCAACGCTGTCGCACCTTCTCCCACAAGAGCCTCGTCCATCTTCCTCCCACGTTGCGAAGGTTGGATGTGCGTGGCTTCTTGCAACGGATTCCAAAGGCCACTATAGATATTTTATCGCTGCGCATTCCGGAGTTATACTATTAAGCGGCACTAAAGTAGGTAATGGTAAGTGTATGGTTGTAATAATAAAAGAGCGCTTACAGGGTCTACGAATTGACAAAACGAATTTCTCGCTTTTGTCGGTTGTGACACCAAATGTTGAGGTCTTCGTATTCGGCCACACATTCCTCAAATTGTTGTTGGGTGTATCCCTTCGCCAGCACCATCGGCACCACCTCATCCTCCCTTTATCATTATGTCCATTAGTTTTGATTTACGAAAGAGGAGAAGAGAGAACAAAGGAAGAAAGACAAAAACGAGAAAGAAGGACAGAGAAAAGAGCAAAGAGAAGATAATGAAAGAGCAGAAAAAGAAAACGTACAAAACAGTTAATGACTCTTTCTGCGTGGAACAATCACGAATGATTGTGTAGATCGCCGAAATGGGATCCATTCCATTCTTTCCCGCTCCTCCACTCTTCTTATCCTCCAATGAGGCCTTCGAGCTGAACATCAATCGCATGGCTTCCTCCACGTCCTCCTGGCAGACCTCCTCGGAGAGGCGTATCCGCGCTAACGCCTGAGAGAGCCGCAGGATGGCCAGCAACGTACGTGCAGTGGTATAACTGTGGGCCTCCTCGTCCATGGCCGCCTCCGTGCTGCGCATATTTACGTAGGCATCTACCAAGTAGTCTGTGAGATGTTGAGGTATCATCGGCTCGAACCTTCGAGCCACCGCGATATAAGCTCGAATAAATTCAGGAGTCCGATACTCTTCTGCCAGTTTTGCTCCTTCCTCTTCTTCCATCATTGAGGAAGAGGCAGTGAAGAAAGAGGAAGGAGGATGATGACCGGTGCGATGGACGTATCCGATGTGTCGAGCGAGAGCCATGTCGGTTTCGCGGGAGGGTCTGTCCAAGAGGAGGAACAGCAGATCGAAACGGGACAAAAGGGCAGCTGGTAAGTTGATGTTCTCTTCTGGTGTTCGTCTGTTGGCTTTAATTAGCACAGAGAAGAACAAGAGGAAAACACAACAACAAAAGGAGAAGGAAAAGGAGAAAGAGCTAGAGCGAGAGAAAGAGTACTTGATGTTGTATCGCCCAAAGGCAGGATTGGCAGCAGCAAGAATGGCCGTACGAGCATTGAGTGTGGTGGCAATGCCAGCTTTGGCGATGGATATGGTTTGTTGTTCCATGACCTCATGGATGGCAGTCCTATCCGAGTCTTCCATCTTGTCAAACTCGTCGATGCAGCACACACCCATATCTGCCAACACTAATGCTCCTCCCTCTTTTCATAAATTCCCAAATGAGAAAGAAGGAGCGACGGAAGAAAGGCGAGAGAGAGAGAGAGAGAGAGAGAGAGGAGCGGAGAAGAAGGGTCGGTATACCGAGAATCATTTCGTTGGTAGTAGTATCACGAATGACTGCCGCAGTAAGACCAACACCGCTGCTTCCCTTGCCAGAAGTATATACAGCTCTTGGCGCTATCACTGATATATGTTTCAACAATTGAGACTTGGCCACACCAGGGTCTCCCATCAGACATACATTTATATCTCCTCTTATCTGTTGTGTGTTGCTTAGATTGTGTCTTGAGTTATTTGCGAAGAAGAACGAACCTTCATGCCATCGGGCATATTACGGGTAACACCACCAACCATGAGCAATAGTAGAGCTTTCTTTACATCTTCATGGCCATATATTTCGGGTGCCAAACAACTACACAAACAACAAACGTTTCAGTAAAGCAAAACAAGAAGGAGAGGAAAGCGAAAACGAAAGAAACCGAGGAACATAAACCAGTAGAAAATACTGACCTGGCGAGATGTGAATAGGCATTTGGGCTTTGTGCCAATGTTTCGATGCGTTGTTCCATTTCTGGAGTGATGTGGTAGTCAGAGTAGTTCTTTTTCATTTTGGCAATGTTGGTAGCTTCCAAATAAGTATCTGTCACCAGTCCTGAGCGCATAGCGTTGAATCCGCTGGCTATCACCGGCAGATATATACCAGAGATAGTAGCTACGTCTCCTGGAGAACACATTCGTGTCAACTCTCCCCGAACACGAACCAACAATGAACATGGTATGTCTCCCATTGGAACCTCTTCTGCCTGATAATTATGATAAGGTGAGAAACATAAGAGAGAACTGATGTAGGAAAGTAGAAAGAGGAGTAAGAAGAGAGACCAGTTCTTGGAGGCGAAGTTCTTGATACTTTATGAACTTAGAGCCACGAGTTTGCATATAGAGCTTGCCCTTGATTTGGTTCTGCATGCAAATGCGGCTGGAGCATTGTTGCAGTGGCATAAACGTGGCATCGTGTACTTCCTGATAAAGTTCCTCACCACAACGATCACATGTGTAGGTCACCACCGTTACCAAGGGCTTCACTTGTGTTACACGCGTGATGATTCCTTTCACTGTCACCAATGAGCCAATGTGTATTGCTCTTACTTTACGCAGTGGCAATGCTCGTTCTTTTGAAGAAGGCACAACCCGCAGTTCGCTTTGTGAATTTACGTTGAAGAGAAATGGGGACAGTAAGATAACGAGAAAAGAATAAAAAACAAAATAAAGAAAAGAAAAGAAAAACTTACAAACGCCGTGTAAGAGCTTTAGGGAGATCCGGAACAGGCTGTTCAGAATGAGCCGCCCCAGCGTCGCCAGAGGCAAGATTCATTGTCAATGTGGTATTGGGTAAAAGGGCTCTGTTCTCTCTGTGCATGCGCAGGACCTCCACAACGTCCTCCAACTGATACTTTTCTACGTCGTCAGAGGGAGTGAAGCCAGCTAGCAGCTCATCCACTGCTTCAGCAAACATTCGGTGGTAGCGCTGTGCGTTTCTTGTGATGTTACGTGCGAAGTCTCGCCATTCCTCTTGTTCAGCCGGATCACGAATGTTTCGTTCCATAAACTTTTTTTGTTGAGAAAAAATGGAGTGAGGAAATCAGAGAATAAGGAGAAGAATAAGAAGAGAAGGAGAGAAGAGAGAAAAGAAGAACGAGAACGAGTTGGCAAGAGAGGAGAAGAGAAACAGACGAAAAGAACCAAGCAGAACGAGAAAGAAGAGAAGAAAGGAGCTAATAGAGAGAGAGAGAGAGAGAGAGAACAAAATGGAAAAAAAGGAGAGAGAGAGAGAGAGGGAGAGAGAGAGATGAGGATAACAAAGTAGAAAGTGTACATCAAGAACGTCTCCGACGTCTATGACAATGCTGTTGTCCTGCCGTTCCACAATACGCATCATGGCACCCACATACTTGGGCGGTACGTCCTCTCCTTCCAAGATCCGCCTCTCCGTTTCGCTATCTGAATACGTCTCCAACAGTTGAATACATTTTTCTGATCCGTCCATTCGTTCGTTGTGGCAAGTCAGCAAGAAAGGGAGCAAAACGAAACATCAAAGAAAGAAGTTGGGAAGGCGAACCTTTTTCTTTGAGGTAATCCGGCAGCTCCCTTTTCTTCGTCGCTGCAGCATTGAGTTTACCACCACCCGCACCAAACCCGTTCCTATTGCGCCAACCTCCTCCTCCTCCTCCTCTGCCACCGCCACCGCCCCCACGGCCGTACCTCTGCGCTCCCCCGCGAAAGCTTCGAGTCGCATCCCAACCGCCGCCGCCTCCGCCGCCGCTGCTACCTGCCCCTCCGGCTCCTCTGGCCACCACGGCAGCCATTTTTCTGTTTTTGTCGGTTACCTCCGCGCAAGAGTGAGAGAAAGAGAGAATCTTGTTTGTTTGGGGTTTTTTTTTTTTTGGCAAAGTTTTGGCGGGAAAGTCGACCAAAAAAGTACAGAGCATATGTCTATGTTGCTGTGGAAATGCTCTTATTTCTAACGTATGCCTTCTTAGCTCAGTCGGTAGAGCGTCAGTCTCATAATCTGGAGGTCGTGAGTTCGATCCTCACAGAAGGCACTACTTTTTGATTTGGTGATTTTTTTTTTTTGCGGTTTAATTTTTTTTTTTTTTTTTGTTAAAACTGATGCTTCATGACGACTCGAATGATTATCGGGTTTGTTGTTGTCGACCTCAACAGAAATTACAGAGAGGGTAAAGTCACACGACTAACGAAACTTTTTGCTCACTCACATAATCTTTCTTTTTGGCCAAAAAAAAAAACAAGTGGACCTAACGATGAACGATCTTACCGCTGAGGAGAAGGCCGCGAGGGAGGAAGCGCGTTTGCTTCATGCCATGAACAAGCCCAAGACTCGCCTTGCCACCGATAGCCAGAAGAGGCTGCAGGCCTTCAAAGAGGCCACCGACTTTACCAAGAAGAGCACTCTTCTTGCTCAGCAACAAGCCGCCACTACTTCCTCTCCTAGCCCTGCTGCTACTTCCTCTTCTTCCTCTGTTGCCACGACTGCGCCTGCCGCCAGCAAGAGTGTCGACAAGAAAGAACCCTCTGCTCCGAAGGCTCCCGCTCCCGCATCTTCGGCGCCGTCTGCTTCCAAGCCAGCTGTTGCTGCCGCTACTAGTAGCGTTAGTACTCCTACTCGGCCCGCCACTACTAGTCCTGCTGCTACCACCACCTCGTCCCATGCGCCTGCTCCTTTTACGCGGGGAGGCAGTTCTGCCGAGAAAGAGCTCCTCTCCTTTTACAACGCTGACGCGACGACTTCTGCGGCATCTTCCTCTACTACTTCTGCTGCAACCAAAACACCTTCCTCCTTCTCTGCTTCCTCTTCAGCCTCCAACACTCAGTCAGCGCACAACTATGCCAAACCCAAAACAAACTTTGAGCGACAGATGGCTCAACTCGCTGCTGGAGAGACCCCCTCACAAGAAGCACACTCGCACTCTTCGCCCTCTGCTTCAACAACCAAAGTTGCGGACAGAGCGACCGTTGGTACCAAGTTTGAGTTGGAAGTGCTTTGGCAAATGAACGAAGCCCGCACGAGGCCCGCCGACTATGCTAGGCGTCTCAAGGAGCTTCTGCCGCTCTATGATGAGGCCAATGTCTTCACCGACACCAAAACGGAGCTCCTTCGTCAAACGCAGGAAGGCAAGGCCGCTGTTCTTGAAGCCATTCAACAGCTGGAGGCCAACGCTTCCGCGACTCCTTTGAAGCCTCTTAGGTTGGTAACGGGCTATTCCAAGTCTTGTCAGGACTTGGTGGCAGACAACGGGCCGAAAGGCTTGACCGGCAACCAGGAGAGCAACGGCACCTCGCCCGCCATGAGGCTCATTCGCTATGGCACACCCAAAGGCAAGCTCGCTGAGAACATAAGCTATGGAGCCTCCACCCCGGAGGACGTCGTAGTCTCCTTTATTATCGATGATGGTAATGCTGCCAGGAGCCAACGCACCAACATCCTAGATCATGGTTTGTTCTTTGTGTGGTTTTTTTTTTTTGTTGTTTCTTTCTTGGCGTTCCCTTTTTCTTGTCGTTTGCAGATGGACTAAAATGTTTTTTAATCACTTCCACGTTGCACACAGATTTCACTGTTTGTGGCATTAGCTCAGGACCACACAAAAGTTATAACTCAATGGTAGTGGTAGCTTTCGCAAAGGATTACGTGGAGAAGACTGAGGAAGAAAAGCAAAAAGAGGAAGAGAGGAAGCACACGAACCCCAACGTCAACACTGTCTCTGACGCTCTCAACACTGCTCCTCAGAGCCAAAAGAAGGCCACTTTGGAGGAAACAGAGGATGGAAAGGCGTTTACCATCGTTACTGATCCGCTCAAGGCCTCTTCCGCAAAGGATCTCAAGTTGATGAAAAAGGGCAACGTTCTTCATCTGCTCATCACTCAAAATGAGCATGAGGGAGATGAGAGCAGCAGAAGCGTGGTCTCTAACTTGCAGTACGCTTTACCTATTGTCTTTGCTGCCGCTGGTGTCACTGCCACGTTTGATCCCGCCACACAAAAGGTTTTTCTTCTTCTGGTTTCGTTCTTGTTGCTTTATTTTTTCGCTTTGTCTGAAGCTGCTTTTCGTTTTTTCGTTTTACAGGTAAACATAAAGATCCCAAAGCCAGGGCATCGCGAAATTGACGAGAACGAAGAGGTGGAGGTGAATACCTTTGACATGCAGTCTGCGGAGGGACGTCCTGCAAAGCTCGACGTCGACATCAAAGAAACCCAAGTTTGTTGCTGTCTCTTCTCTTCTTTGGCTTCTTTACTCTTCTTCTCTCTCCTTCATCTCTCTCTCTCTCTCTCTCTCTCTCTCTCTCTGTAAAACCAAGAGCTGACCTTATTTTTTGAAGGATTATTACCTGATGAGCATAATGCCGAGCTGTTACGATGAAGAAGTGGCCGTCAAGTTAAAAGGAGGCAACACCATCGTCTTCACCAACAAACACATCGTGAAGGAGGGCGAGGAAAGAAGGCTCATCACCCAAATCCAAAGGATCAAGCTCCCCATCTCCGTCTCTCCCTCAGACTTTAAGCTCTCCGTCAACCTCAGCAACAAGCCCAACACCGTCGATGTTAGAATCGCCAAACCGAAGCTGCAAGTCGAAGACGAAGATCCTTCCGCTGAAATCAACATTCCTGTTCACTAAAAATAAGAATAAATAGTCTTTTTTGTCTATGCCTAGAAGAGAAAGCCAGTGCAACAAGGTTCACCGCAAGTACAACGAATAGAGCCGCCGCCGCTTTTTCTTCGTTTGGCCGTAGCTCCGCCATTGTCGCCATCGCCGCTGTCTCCTTGATAGTTGAAGCAGAGCTCTTCGCCGATCATTATGTCTCGCGAGGCGAAGAATGCTATGCGACAAACATCCACTGATGTTTCATTCACGCAAACCTTTTTTTTTGTTTTACGAGTGTGGAACGAACATAAGAAGAAAGAAAGGAAGAAAGAGAGAGACGTACATAACAGTGAGAAAGATTTGGGTTGCAACTATGGTTGAACCAACGGGAAATGTTGCCCACACGCGTGGCATCAATGCTGAACTCCAGCTCCTGCTTCTCCCGATGATCCAGGTCAAAGATATAGTTGAGGCCCTCCGCAGAGTATTGAGCCTCTCTCTGTCGAACTTCCTCCTCGCTGATGAGCTCTCCTATGTATTCGCTGACAAAGCTACGTGCTGGAATGACCTCCAATGTACGCACTCCCCAACCTTTTCGCTCCGTCTTGAAGATCTGCAGGCGAAAGGGAGGCCCCGCCTGAACGACGCGATTGGGACAAGAAAGGATGTCACATGGGCATTTGATGTTGCACTCATAGATGAAGCTTCGGAAGGGGACTTGTAGCCTTCTTTTGCTATCATACGGAAAATCTTTTTGTAGTTTTTCGAGTTGTTTGTGTTGCAGTTAAAACAAACAGAAAAATAAAGAAAGGAAGGGCATAAGCAGAAAGAAGGAAGAGGATACCATTTCCAGTGGGAGTACTCTCGGCACAACACCTGCATGAGGAGGGATCGTAGCAACGACCGTTGGTACAAGCGCAGCCAATCAGGAAGCGTGGGTCAAAGAGGTCATGGCTGTATCTGCGGCTAGGTCCCATTTCACACTGACTCACCCACTGTTTTCAGCTGTTAATTACAGGAAAGCGAACAAATACATGAGAGAGAGAGAGAGAAGAGAGAGGCACAAACCTGAACGTCGGTTGGAAACTGTTCGTAGTCCACGTCATTGATGCAGGAAACTGGAAAGGGATATTGTCCTTGCGATACATCTTCGGCAAAATACTTGGATACGTACGTCTCCTTCTCCTTCTCCTTGCCTTTGTCCTTCCGCGGCGGTGTGGCTGCTTGTGTTTGTCCATTCGCTGCTCCCTTGGGCACATTTCCGCCACCTCTCTTATTTTCTCCTCCTTCTTGTCTCTTGCTTAGCTCAACGCTGTTGTTTGCCTTGGGTTTTTGGTATCTAATCTTTGAGTAATCCTTTTCTTTCTCAATCTTAGAAGGGAGCGGTTGTTGTGAATGTTGTTTTGGTGCTTGCTCATGATTTGGTTGTATTAGTTCGTCGTTTGAGTATAAGCGCTTCAATCGTTTTCGTTGGGGAGAAATATATTCTGGAGAGTTTAATTGTGGGGAGGCATCATTGAGGCCAGAAGATGAAGTTGTGCTAGTGGAAAGGTCGGTTTGTTCGTTGGGTTGCTGTTTGAAGCTGACGAAAGATGGAAAATATTCAGGAGCTCTTTGAAGAGTGAGTTGAATAGCTTGTTCTACGTTGGCAGCTAACAACTCAAAATCTAAAGAAGATGAAGATGATGATGAAGATGATGATGATGAAGAAGAAGACAGAGAAGTATCTGGAAAGAAATGGCTTTTCTGAAGAGGATGGGGCAGCGGCTGAGGAGCACAAATATTTGTGAGGAAGTTGACTTTGCGTTGTAACCGTAAAAGTTCTGTCTGGTACTCCACTTGAAGGTTCTTTTCTTCGATGTCTTTATACTTTAATTTCTGTTGTACTGTTCAGATATCCATGAAAGGAGAGAGAGAGAGAAAGAGAGAGAGAGAGAGAGAAGAAACTAACCTGGCTCTTTGTTATTTCTCGTTGCCAAAGAACGCTAGTGCGACGATAGGGCCGACCAAAGATGAGAGAAAGTGCGGTCAACACAATCGGAGAGTGGGTGCTGACCATGCCGTGATACTTGGCCACCAACTCTTTCTCGCTCTGAGAAAACTTGCGCGTTTTTGTTGCTCTGTTATACGTTAAAATGATTAAGAAGAATACACCAGGAAGAACAAGAAGCTTTAAAGAGCAAGTTACCTGTGAGTCTGCCAAGGAACGGAGAAAAAGTCGTCCTCTAACTTCAGCACAATCTCATCGCTAACGTTGCACTTCAGCAAGGCAGCCTTCATGAGAGCCCATCGATCTTGCTCTGTCAATGGCTTTCGTTTCCGTTTTCGTTTTCGTTTTGTTGTTGGTTTCTTTGACGACGGTGTTGAACTTGGCAATGAGGAAACGGGTGTCGTTGTAGAAATGGAGTCGAAAGAGGTTGAAAGAGAAGGAGAGGTGCTTGAAGAAGCAATAGAGGAAGAACCAGAGGTTTTGAAATCAAAAGCAGAATCGGAAGAGGAAGAAGTATCAAAATCTAATGTTGGAGCAGAAGAAGCAGAAGAAGCGAAAGGAGAAGAAAAGGAAGGAGGAGAAGGAGAAGGTAAAGGAGAAGGAGAAGGTGATCTGGAAGAAAAGGAAGAAGAAGAAGAAGAAGACTTGGCAGTTGGAGGTGATCCAGTGCGAGAGAACGCGGCATTGGAAAGAGTGCTGCTAGCTGCAGTGAAGGGCGACGGCAGAGAGGGCCTTTGTCTGTTCAGTTTTACAGGCTTGCTCTGAGAAGGAAGAGGCTCAGAGGAAGCTGTAGCAGCTGCTGGCGTTGCTGTCCCTCGTTTTTCCGCTTTTGCTTCTTGTGTTGTCTTCCTGGCTCTATTTACTTCTGGTGTCGTTGCGGTTGTTCTCTGTTTCAGTTGTGGTTTCACGTTGACTTGTTTTGTTGCTGCGTCTCCTTGTAGCGGTGCTGTTGTTGTTGTAGAGGTTCTCCGTTCTGATGGAAGTCGTTGCCTCACGGGTGCTTTTGGTGGTTCTTCTTCTTCGTCGCTGGAGATCTCGATTAGGTCTGCTCCGATTGGAATCTGACGGAGAGGAAAAAGAAAAACTGATTAGTGAAGAGCTCCCGCCAGAACGCAGAAGGCAGCCAAAGCAAAAGGAGAAGAAGAAGAAGAAAGCAAGGAAGAAGGAATGGTTGGTACCGAAAAGACGCCATTTTGTTGTTGATGCATTTTGGTGCAGAGCACCACTACAGTTTGCTTTGTTTGTTTGTTTGTTGGCCTGTCTTATTTGGAGTTTGTATCTGTAGGTGGCGGAAGGTTGTTTGTTGGTCTTTTTTTTTTTGCCTCTTCAGTTCTGCATTTAACTGGAACCCAAGCAAAAAAAACAAACAGAATGGTGCTACCCAGAGTGCAACAGATGGATGGGTTGCTCTCCTCCCCTCTATGGTGTCACCCCCACCCCGCCAACACCTCTTCGTTGCTACCCCGTTTTTTTTTTCCCGCCTTTTTTATTTAAAAAATCCTGAGGGTTCGTTTTCAATTATTTACTCGGAAAATTTTGTTTGCTTTATTCTTGTCGACATCACCTTAAATTTAAGGATTGATATCTGCAAAAAATAAAAAAAAGAGTAGCAGACAAACGACGTTGTTGCAGCCTAAAACACTCAAGCGTGCATACCCTACCCTACCCCCGCCCGAGACCACTGGCTTGCTGCTGAGGCAAGAGAGAGAGAGAGAGAGAGAGAGAGAGAGAGAGAGAGATGGGACGTGCCAAGCCCTTTGGTAGCAGGAAGAAAAAGGAGCAGCTCAAGGCCAAACGGGAGAAGAAGCGCCTTCAGAAGGAGCAGCAGCAGTCTCCCGCCACCGAGGAGCGCACGCGGCGACAAATCAAACGTGCTGCCGTCCACGCTCCCGTTGAAACCAAGAACAAGTACGTCGTTTTTCCTCTCTTCTTCTTCTTCTTTTTCGTTCTTCTTTTCTTTTCGTTATTTATTTTTGAAAACCACAGATTGAGAACTGTATTCGAGAAAGAAACAAAAGCAGAGGTCGACAAAAGGAAGTTTGCAAGCCAAAAGCCGTTGCATCGATGGAAGTCCAGGATAGCGGAGGACTATTTTGCCCGCCAGTTCATCAGCATGCCCAAGCGGCCCGCCTGGAACTATAATATGTCCAAGCAGCAGCTGGAAAGGAACGAGCAGCAGTACTTTGAGCACTGGTTGGACACCATCTACAAGAACTATCCTCAAGAGCGCCTTAACTGGTTCGAGCACAACCTAGAGGTATGTGAGAGAGAGAGAGAGAGAGAGAGAGAGCAGAAAGCCAAGAGCAGAGCGCAGAGAAAGAAAAACAACGCAGGAGAAAGGGAGAAGAGCTATTGACTCTAGTGGTCGTGCTGGAATAATAGGTATGGAGACAGCTGTGGAGAGTTATAGAGAGAAGCGACATCCTCGTGGTTGTGGCAGACGCACGACATCCATTGTTCCACTTTCCTCCATCCCTCTATAAGTACGTTGTAGAAGATCACCGCAAGCCCATAATGCTGGTGCTCAACAAGGTTTGTCTTTTTTTTTTCTCCCATTTCTTCTTTGCTATTATTATTGACTTTTAATGCTTAGATTGATCTTGTTGCTGAAGATATATTAGCAGCATGGGTCAGGTACTTCGAGAAGAGGTATCCAGAGTTAAAGGTTGTCAGCTTCACCTCCTTCCCCCACGACGAAGGTATCACTCTAGGCACGGACGCAGACGTTGAGATTGAAAAGAAAAGAAAAAAGAGGATGAGAAAGAAGTACAGAGCAGTAGGAAAGGAAGGTCTTATCGCCACTTGGGCCTCCTTTGGAGTGAAACGAGGAAACGCAGTCATCCGACCACCAGCACCCAAACACGAGGATGAAGAAGCAGATCGCTCCTCAGAATACGAAAGCGATGATGACGATGAGGAGCTTGTGATAGAATCACCTTCCTATGAGAGAGTACTGAGCGACGAAAACGAGGGCGAAGCCGAAGATAGCGAGGAAGATAAAGAGCAAGTTAACACCAAGAGGAAGAAGCAACCCGCGAAACAAAAGCAAGGAAAGCAGCAAAAGGCATCGCGGGAAGTTGATACTAGCGACGAGGACGACTGGGCTAGAGCTGACATCAAAAAAGAAAGGGATAGGAAACGAAGGGAGAGAAAGAAGCGTGCCCAACAGACACGCCAGCACCCTGGTTCCCAAAGCAAGACCGGCAAACAGATTAGTGCTGACGACGAAGAAGTGGAGGAAGAGGAAGAAGAGGAAGAAAAGACAGTTAATAAACATGGCAAGAAGAAGCAAGCGCATCAGTCAAAAGCGAAACAGCAGGGAGGTCATGCCAAACAACGACAGGACCACAAGAAAGCCACACAAGCTAGTAAGGGCCAAAACAAAAAACATCAAGACAAACAAAGAGTCATTGACTCTGAAGAGGAAGAACAGCCTGAAGAGGAAGAAAGTGAAGAAAAAGAGGAAGAAGAGCATACACGTGATGGAGATGGAGAGGAAGAGGAAGAGGAAGGTGAAGAAGAAGAAGAAGATGACGAAACCCAATGGGAAAGAGAACAAAAACGTAAAAAAGAACAGGAACTGCGGGAAATGAGGGAACTCGGCATTGAATCTACGTTGGAAGATGACCTGGACTATGCCGACGAAGCTACCTTGAGAGAGCATCTTCGCAACCTAAACTACGTGACGGTGGGCATGGTGGGCCATCCCAACGTTGGCAAATCCTCTCTCATCAACGGCCTGGTGGGAAGGAAGGTAGTGAGCACAAGCTCCACTCCCGGTCACACTAAGTTCCTTCAGACCATCTTCTTGACTAAAGACATTCGTCTTTGCGATTGTCCTGGTTTGACCTTTCCCTCCGTTGACATGCCTCGACCTCTTCAGGTTTAGTTCTCCTTTGTTTTCTTTTTCTTTTGCTCTTTTTAGTTTCTCTTTTTGCCTTCCAGCTAAACGTCATGCCTTTTGATTTGTTCAGATACTCTGTGGCCTGTACCCGATTGCCCAAGTGAGGGAGCCTTACTCATCCATCCAGTTCCTGGCAGAACGTATTCCTTTGGAGAAGATCTACGGACTGACTCCGCCCCCATCCGCGGATAGCAACTTCCAATGGTCAGCCTATGGCCTGGCGGAAGCTTTTGCTCGTAAGAAATCCTACACAACGCGACATGGCGCTTGGGACACATACAGGTGAGTGAATTTAAACTTTTCTGGGGTTTTTTCCAAAATACGATATGCGGAACGCGGCACATCCAACACACGCACAAGCATTCATTTGGGGCGGATTTTTCTCACCTTTTTTTATTTACAACAATTTGTTTACATCCATCAGGGCCGGCAATGAGATCCTCAGGGATGCCTACGAGGGCAGGCTGATCCTTTACTTTTATCCCCCCGACTCTATCCCCAACCGCAACACGACTAAAGAAGAGGGAGCCAGCCAAAAGGAATATCAACACGCAGAAGAAGAAAAAGAAGAAGAAGAAGAAGAAGAAGCAACGCAAGAGAAAGAGAAAGAAGAAGAGGCGGAAGAAACGCAACAAGCAGGCGCTGCGTTCCAGCAGACGCAAAACGCCTTTGCCAGCCTCTCTGTCGACAACTAAACAACCGCTAACTTTCGGCGAAGTTTCATCCACCAATCAGGAAAGCCGAGGGTTCTTTTTGTCGACACCCATCGCATATAAATAGTTATCCCCAACAAAATATTCTCTTTTTCTCTTTTTCTTTTCTTTCGCGCAAGCAAAAAAAGGGGGGAAAAAAAGCAGCTCCTTTTCCCTACGCGAAAAAAAAAAAGTAGTAGTGGGGGAGAAGGGGAGTGAAACGCAAAAAAAGAAGAGAGAGAGAGAGGCGTTTTTGGCTGCTTTTTTTTTTCTTTGTTC
Organism: Balamuthia mandrillaris; assembly: GCA_031835245.1. NCBI lineage: Eukaryota > Discosea > Longamoebia > Balamuthiidae > Balamuthia > Balamuthia mandrillaris. The sequence goes on along the minus strand of JAVKOQ010000135.1, from coordinate 60,370 downwards.
CTTTGAAGTGTGAATACGAAGAAAGTAGCAAGTGAAAAAAAAAATAATAATCAAAAGAAAAAAAATATTTTTTATCAAAAAATCATCAATCACAAAAGAAAAAAAGGCTCTCTGCCAACTTTATTTTTTTGTTTTTCCGTTCCGTAGAGAGAGGAGAGAATGGCGCAGTCGTTTGCTCACTCACCGGCCGAGCTGGCCAAAGTGAAGAAAGTCCAGTTTGGCATCTTGAGCCCTGATGAAATCGTAAGTGAGCCCCTCTCTCGCTTCTCGCTTCTTGCTCTCATAGCTGATCATTTTTTTCCTTCTTCCAGCGACAAATGTCAGTGGCAAAGATCGAGTTTCATGAGGCCTACGAAAATGGACGCCCCAAAATAAAAGGACTGTTGGATCCCCGCATGGGCACGGTGGACAGGCACATCAAGTGTCAGACCTGTTCGGGCTCCATGGCGGAGTGTCCCGGTCACTTTGGACACTTGGACCTCGCCAAGCCAATGTACAACATCGGTTTTCTCAAAACTGTGGTCAAGGTCCTGCGCTGCGTCTGCTTTCATTGCTCGAAACTGCTGTCTGATGAGGTTTGTTCTTTCTCTGCACTCTGCACTCTCTCTCTCTCTCTCTCTCTCTCTCTGTAAACTGACCCAACTGCTCCAAAAATAAGAACGACCCGCGTTTTAGAGAAGCACAAGAGATCAAAAACACGAAGCATAGATTTCAGCGCGTGTACAAAATATGTCAAACAAAAAATGTATGTGAAGGAGGCGATGAGATAGACGAAACGGAAGAGACGGAAGAGGGAACGGTCGTAAAGAAAAGAAAGAGCCATGGCGGCTGTGGCAACTATCAACCGAAAATCTCCAAAGATGGACTTAAGGTCACCGCAGAGTTTAAAAATGTCTCGGAAGATGCCAACGTGGAGAAGAAGAAGGTGTTAACGGCGGAGGTGGTACACAACATTCTGAAGCGCATCAGCGACGATGACTGTCGGGCGATGGGACTGGACCCCAAGTATGCACGGCCGGATTGGATGATACTGACTGTTCTGCCTATCCCGCCTCCACCCGTTCGCCCTTCCATCATGATGGACAGCACGGCGAGAGGGGAGGACGATCTTACACACAAACTGGCCGATATCATCAAGGCCAATACCAGCTTGAGGCAGCAGGAGGCTGACGGTACAGCCGCTCACATCATCACCCAATTCTTGGAGCTGCTGCAGTACCACATCGCCACATTCACAGAGAATGAAATTCCAGGCCTGCCTCAGTCCACTGTGCGCAGCGGCAGCCGAGCCCTTAAGTCTATCAAGCAGCGACTGAGGGGCAAGGAGGGTCGTATTCGAGGCAATCTTATGGGCAAACGTGTGGACTTTTCCGCTCGTACGGTAATCACGCCGGATCCCAACCTCAGCATTGATGAGGTGGGTGTTCCTCGCTCCATCGCACTCACCCTGACATACCCCGAGATCGTCACCCCGTTCAACCGAGAGCGGATGTACGAGCTCATTCGAAACGGCCCCAGCGAGCACCCTGGTGCCAAGTACGTCATTCGAGACGATGGGCAGCGGCTCGACCTTCGCTTTGTCAACCCCAGCAACATCCACTTGGAGTATGGTTACAAGGTAGAGAGACACATCCAGAACGGTGACGTGATCATCTTCAATCGACAGCCCTCTCTTCACAAAATGTCTATGATGGGTCACAAGATCAGGGTCATGCCCTACTCCACCTTTCGGCTGAACTTGTCCGTAACTACACCCTACAACGCTGACTTTGACGGCGACGAGATGAACATGCACGTGCCGCAGTCCTTTGGGGCCAGGGCGGAGGTGATGGAGCTGATGATGGTGCCCAAGCAGATTGTGACGCCTCAGTCCAATCGTCCTGTTATCGGCTTGGTGCAGGATACCCTCTTGGGTTCCCATCTCATCACCTCACGAGACACCTTCATCGAGAAGGACGTGGTCATGAACATCCTCATGTGGTTAGATAACTTTGATGGAAGAATTCCCGTTCCTGCCATCCTCAAACCCAAACAGCTGTGGACGGGCAAACAGATCTTCTCCATGATCATCCCTAACAACATCAATCTAAGACGTATATCCAACGACCATCCCGACAAGGAATTTGAGCACCCTCACGCCGAGATCTCTCCCACCGATACTAAAGTACTCATCGAGCTGGGAGAGCTGCTCTGCGGCATTCTGGACAAACGCAGCTTGGGTTCTGCCGAAGGAAGCTTGATCCATGTCATCATGAACGAGCACTCTCCCGAGGTGGCCAAACAGTTCTTGAATCAGGCTCAATGCCTGGTCAACTACTGGGTGCTGCATCATGGCTTCACCGTCGGTATTAGCGACACCATCGCTGATGACGCGACCTTGACCACCATTCAAAAGACCATTCGAGATGCGGCTGCGCAGGTCAAGGAACTGCAAATCCAGGTCCGCTCCAATCAGATGGACAGAAAAGCAGGCATGACGCTGATGGACTCTTTTGAGTTCCATGTCAACCAAAAGCTCAACCACGCCGGTAGCCAGGCTGGTAAAGCTGCTCAGGCCTCTCTCAAACGAAACAACAACATCAAGCGCATGGTAACGGCTGGTTCCAAAGGTTCCTCCATCAACATTGCACAGATCATTGCTTGTGTAGGACAGCAGAACGTAGAAGGTCGCCGTATCCCCTTCAACTTCAAAGCCAGGACATTGCCTCACTTCGTCAAGGATGACTATGGCCCCGAGAGTCGTGGCTTTGTGGAGAACTCTTACCTGAGAGGACTTACTCCGCAGGAGTTCTTCTTTCATGCTATGGGTGGTCGCGAGGGTTTGATCGATACAGCTGTAAAGACTTCCGAAACGGGTTACATCCAAAGAAGGCTGGTGAAGGCGATGGAGGACGTCATGGTGCGATATGACGGCACCGTTAGGAACTCTCTCGGCGATGTCATCCAATTCTTGTACGGAGAGGATGGCATGGATGCTGGCAAGGTGGAAAAACAGCCCATCGACTCTATAAGAATGAGCAACTCGGCGCTGGAGGAGGTCTACCGCTTCAATCCTGATGACCCGAACTTTGGAGAAGGCTATATGGATCCTGACATTATCGAAGAAATCCGAACCTCCTCAGAAGCACGACATGCCATCGAACAGGAGTTTCAGCGCATCCTGGAGGACAGAAACCTCATGCGGAAGACTATCATTCCCTCTGGAGAGTCTGATTGGCCCCTTCCCGTCAATCTCAAACGTCTCATTTGGAACGCTCAGAAGACTTTCCACTCGGACATGCGCCGCACCAGCGACCTCCATCCATGCAAGGTGATTGAGGGGCTGGAGCTGCTCATGGAACGACTCTACGTGGTGATCGGCAACGATCCTGTCAGCAGAGAGGCACAAACCAACGCTACTCTGTTGTTTTGCATCCACTTGCGCTCCACCCTGGCCTCGAAGCGCGTCATCAAAGAGTATCGCCTCGACAGCACCTCCTTTGACTGGCTGTTGGGAGAAATAGAGAGTCGCTTCCAGCTTGCTCTCGCCCATCCAGGAGAGTGCGTGGGAGCCTTGGCCGCTCAATCCATCGGAGAACCTGCTACTCAAATGACGCTCAACACATTCCACTTTGCTGGCAACTCCTCCAAGAACGTCACTCTGGGTGTGCCTCGTCTCAAAGAGATCATCAACTTAGCACAGACCATCAAGACCCCTTCTCTCACCGTCTACCTGAAGCCGCACTGCGCCAGGGATCACGAGGAAGCCAAGAAGGTGCAAAGCGCATTGCAGCACACCACTTTGCGCGGCGTTACCTCCGTTACGGAAATCTATTACGACCCGGACCCCTTGAATACAGTGATCAAAGAGGACCAAGACTTCGTTAAGGCGTTCTACATCATGCCTGCTGAGGACTTCAAGATTGAGAACATCTCGCCCTGGTTGCTGAGAATAGAGCTCGACCGCGAGCAAATGACGGACGCGAAGCTCACCCTCAGCGACATTGCGGAGCACATCCACGTCGATTTCGGTGGAGATCTCAACTGTATATACAACGACGATAACGCCGATAAGCTCATTCTACGCATTCGTATCATGAACGAGGACGAGGGTAAAGTACAGGAAGAGGGCAGCGCCGGTGGAGACGACGATGTATTCCTCAAACAAATCGAGAGCAACATGCTCACAGAGATGTCTCTGAAAGGTATCGAAGGCATTCGCCGCGTGCTGATGCGTGAGGACAAGGAGCAAGTATCCTTTTCGGAGGATGGCAGCTGTGGCAAGACTACTGAGTGGATCCTTGACACAGAGGGCTGCAACCTCTTGGCCGCGCTGAGCTATCCCAACGTGGACCACACGCGCACTACCTCCAACAACATCATCGAGATCTGCGAGGTGCTCGGCATTGAAGCCGTTCGTGGTGCCCTCCTGAAAGAGTTGCGTAATGTCATCTCCTTTGACGGCTCCTACGTGAACTACCGCCACTTGGCCATCCTCGCCGACATCATGACATATCGTGGCACCCTCATGGCCATCACTAGGCACGGCCTCAATAGGGTGGAGACAGGTCCCCTTATGAGATGCTCTTTCGAGGAGACAGCGGACATCCTCTTGGAAGCTGCCACCTTTGCCGAGCTGGACAACCTGAAGGGCGTCACCGAGAACATCATCCTTGGACAGTTGCCTCCTTTAGGCACCGGCTGCTTTGACCTCTTCTTGGATGAGGTCATGCTGAAGGACGCGATGGAGATTCCCTTCGTAACGGGTAATATGGATGGCCAAGGGGGTCCTTACTACGACGCCGCCTCTCCCTCTCGCACACCTTTCGTTGAGGACGGGCGAACGCCGCTCTATCGCGGCAGCCCTATGGCCACCCCCAGCGGCCAATTCTCCCCTTACATGGACGCCTACGGCGAGTTTTCTCCGAGCAGAGGCGGTTCTTTCTCTCCCTCCAGCCCCGGTGTCTACAGTCCCACCTCTCCTGGTTATAGTCCTTCCTCCCCTGGCTATAGTCCCACTTCTCCTGGATATAGCCCCACCTCTCCCGGTTATAGTCCTACCTCCCCTGGCTATAGCCCCACTTCGCCTGGCTACAGTCCCACTTCGCCAGGTTATAGCCCCACCTCACCGGGTTACAGCCCTACCTCTCCTGCCTATAGTCCCACTTCGCCGAAGTATAGTCCTACCTCTCCTGCCTATAGCCCCACTTCTCCCAGTTACTCTCCTACAAGTCCCAGTTATAGCCCAACTTCCCCAAGTTACTCCCCCACTTCTCCAAGTTATAGCCCAACTTCTCCTAGTTACTCCCCCACTTCACCCAGTTACTCACCTACAAGTCCCAGTTACTCTCCTACCTCACCGAGCTACTCTCCTTCCTCTCCCAGTTACTCTCCTTCCTCTCCGAGCTACTCTCCCTCTTCTCCAGCGTACAGCCCATCTTCTCCCAGTTACTCTCCCTCTTCTCCCGCCTACTCCCCATCCTCCCCAAGCTACTCTCCTTCTTCACCATCTTACTCTCCTTCTTCTCCGAGCTACTCTCCTTCTTCTCCCGCTTACTCTCCTTCCTCTCCAAGCTATTCTCCTAGCTCTCCGGCTTATAGTCCGTCGAGCCCTCGTTATAGCCCCTCCAGTCCGAGCTATAGCCCTTCCTCTCCCACTTACTCACCGAGCTCGCCGGCCTACAGCCCGAGCAGTCCCAGCTATAGCCCTCGCTCCAGTTCAAGGGACGACTCAAAACATGACTAAGCATAAGAGAAAGGAGGATTGATTGCACATACAGAGAAGGAGAAACAAGCTGATGATAGCTGCTGTGAACGAAGAACAGAGAGAGCTTTTGAAGGTTGAAGAAGAAGCAGCAGCATAAATAAACAACAACAAAGTTGTTTGTTTTGTTCTCCAATGAAACCTTACTCTTATCGGTCAGCAGTGTTGTTTGTTTGGGTTGCTTTCTTGTGGATGAACCTTTGGCCGCTTTGGCTCTGTTTCGCTTTCTTCCCGGTTTTCTGTTTTGGCTGGGCCTCCTTTTGTTGAACTTCTCTCCCTCTTTCGTTTTTCAGATGATGAGTTGCTATTTTCTTTGCGACTTTTGCTCCTGGTCCCGCTTCTTTCTCTTTTATCTTGCTCTGTTCCTCTATCCTCATCCCTCCTCCTTTTTCTGCCTCTACCCTTGTCTCTGTCTCTGTCTCTGTCTCTGTCTCTGTCTCTGTCTCTGTCTCTGTCTCTGTCTCTGTCTCTGTCTCTGTCTCTGTCTCTGTCTCTGTCTCTGTCTCTGTCTCTGTCTCTGTTCTGTTCTGTCTCTGTCCTGTCTCTGTCTCTGTCTCTGTCTCTGTCTCTGTCTCTGTCTCTGTCTCTGTCTCTGTCTCTGTCTCTGTCTCTGTCTCTGTCTCTGTCCCTATCTAGGCTTCGATTGCGATGATGATAGTTATCTCGCCGCCATTCCCCTCGTTCTTCCTCTTTATCTCGCCTCTTTCTTCGATCCTGATCCTCCTTTCTCTTCTTGTCTTCATCCACTGCATTGCGAGCGGAATAAGCATCATTAGGATTACGAAAGGGATGAAGAAAGTTACACGCCGTGCCTCTAGGACAACGTCCACGAAGGAAATGCCCACAAAGAGCTGTTCTCCAAAAGGAGGAGGAACCGTTGGGTGGGGAGAACCGAGGGTATAGCTGTCGTGAGGCGTAGAAGCGCAGGCTGAATGCTTGATAGGCGCTCTCCGCCTCTTCCTCAGTGCTATACTGTACGTAAACGTTTCCACGAAGGTGAGGAGCGAAGTTGCGGCACACTATGAACTGGAGAAGGGCGCCGTGTTTGCGAAACTCGGGTTCTACGTCCTCATAGAAACCCTCATAGGCCGCCATTATGGATGCTTCATCGTGCTGGTTGTTTGTTTCACACAAAGTCAGCAACAAGAATGAAAACAAGAAAGAAGCCAAAAGAAAGAAATAGAAGAAAGAACCTCCAGAGTATCATCGGCGGCTGTTTTGTCAGACTTCCAAAGAAGGTCCAGTCCATCGTACATGTTCTGGAAGAGAAGTGTGCAGCTACGGGCAGGGATAGGATGTCCTCTGCTGCAACGATCTCCGAACCTGCATGCTCCTGTTTTCATGTAAAAGGAGCAGTATTGTTCCTCTTCCTGGCAGATTCTCGCAGGTGAAAGGAAAACAAGAGAGAAAGAACAAATATCAAAAAAGAGAAGACAAAGAGAACTCAGAGGAGGAGAAGCAAGAGAATGGAGAAGTGGAAGAAAGAGAGAAGAGAATAGAGGAGAAGACACAAAAGGAGTAATATGCGAACCTGCTTCTGTTGCTGTTGGAGCTGTTCAGCTGTCTTTGCAATAGCGAGAGCAGCCTGCTCTTGAGCAGCACGACGTTGCTCTTCCTCCTTCTCCCGCTGTTTTTCCGCCTCTTCCTCTCGACGTTGTCTTTCCTGTTCTTCCTCTTGTTCTCTTCTCTGTCAAGAGAAAGAAAGAGAATCGATTCAAAAGCGATCATTGTACCCCAAAAAAAAGTTGCCGAGAAGAGGAGGAGAGAGTTGGTTAAGGGAGCTGACAACCCAACGTTTCACACACAAAGGGAAGCAACAAGAGAGAGAGAGAGAGAGAGAGAGGAAAACAAAAGGATAGTTGTGGCTTTGAAGAAAAAAAACCTGCTGCTCTTCCTTCTCACGAAGCTGTTGCTCGGCCCGTTGCGCAAGCCGTGCCTGAATCTCTATCTCGTTTTCTTCCCACAGCCGTCGCTCTCGCTCCATCTCTTCCCTCCATACTTCCTCCTCTTCCTCTGCTTTGGTCGCTGCTCCCTCTACTACCTGTTTGGCTGCGTGCTGTCGGCGTTGCTTTCGTTTCAGCTTCTTTGCCAGACGTTTCCTCTCCTTTCGTGAGAGGACTTGTTTTTGCTGTTGGTTGGAAGAAGAAGAAGAAGAACAAGAAGCATAATAAGACGAAGAGTGCTCCTTCGTTCGCTGTTCTTGTTGCGCCTCTTCGATTGATGAGCGATCGACTTGCATCTTTCTTCTTCTCTTTCTTTCTATTACTTTTTATCGTTGTATTCGAATATTATCGTCGATTATACGATAAAAATATTTGATATAATTGATCAAATCCCATCAAGATCAAATGACGTCATCAAACCAATGATAAATCAAAACCTAAAGCAATTTCCATATTACGATTGCATGGTCTAAATTGCACACAATAAATATATATTTTCTTAAGATTTTAAAATTTAAGAGCGGGGCTTTGCTTGTGCCCGGTAAAAGAACCAAACAAAGAAAAAAAAAACAAACAAAACACGGAAAGGAGAGGAAATAACCCTTCCCCGTCAAACAATTGCCCCCCCCCCCCCCCTGTCCTTTCCATCGATTGGTAGGCCTTTTTTCCTCTTCTGTCTCTGTCTCTCTCTCTCTCTGTCCTCTCTCTCTCTCTCTCTCTCTCTCTCTCTCTCTCTCTCTCTCTCTCTCTTCCTCCTTTTGTTTTTGTTTTTGTTTTTGGTTTCGGATCTTTTTTTTTCTTTTGCTCTGCTTGTCTATCATTTCACTCTTTTATATTTATTTGTTTATTTATGATTTTATTCTTTTTTGCCCGTTTGTTTCCTCCTCTCTTCTCTTCGCTTTATCGTTTCTCTCTTCTTGTTTTTTTTTTTCTTCTCTCTTTTAACGATCTCCTTTCAATCAAACAACACGCAAATAAATAGAGCAAATAGTAAGAGAAAATATAAAAAAAAGAAGAGAATTTTTTATAAAAACAACAATGGGCAATCTTTGTGCAGGAGGAGAAGGTGACGGCAAAGTTAAGCCAGAGGAGGTGAAAGGAGGAAACGGCGGGGATGACAAGAAGACCTCCAAGACGGAGGCCAGCGGCGGTTCCGGAGGAGCCGAGAGCGGCAGCGGAGGAGGAAAGAAGAAGCCTCAAACTTCCTCCGAGGACGAGTCCAGTTCCTCAGAAGAGGAAGAAATGGAGAACCCCATCACTCCTGGCAGCGTTGACGACTTTTATAAGTTTGGCAAGGAGATTGGCAAGTTCGTAATTCGTCCTATTTGCTTTCTTTACTTCTCTTTTCTCTTTCGTTATTCTCTCCTCTTCTCGTTTCTTTCTTCTCTTCTCTCTTCTCTCTTCTCTCTTCTCTCTTCTCTCTCTGCTTTTCTTATCTCTTCTTTTCCTCTCTGCCTTTTTCTCTAGCTAGCTTCTCTTCACTTCTCTCTTCTTCAGTCTACTCCCTCTCTTTCCTTGAAAAGTTTGAAACTGAGAGAAAAGCTCATCAACAGGGGAGGATTCTCAGTGGTATACAAAGCCACCAAGAAGAGCACCGGCGAGAAATTCGCCATCAAGCGTATTCAAAAGGATGAGGAAGGGGTTGACATTGAGCTCCTCAAACGAGAGATCTACATCATGAAGAAAGTGAACCACCCAAACATTCTCAAACTTTTCGAGGTCTACGAAGATGAAGATTACTTTTTCCTTGTTTTGGAGCTGTATGCTTTCTCTTCTCTTCTCTTCTCTTCTCTTCTCTTCTCTTCTCTTCTCTTCTCTTCTCTTCTCTTCTCTTCTCTTCTCTTCTCTTCTCTTCTCTTCTCTTCTCTTTCTTCTCTTCTCTTCTCTTCTCTCTTTCTCTCTCTCTTCATTTCTCTATTTTGTTCTGCTTTCTCGTTCTTTATCGAAAGGCTTATATGGTTTAACAATATAGGGTGGAGGGATTGGAGTTGTTTGACAAGATTGTGGACAGAGGAAACTATTCGGAGAGCGACGCCGCTAACATTGTACGACAAATTTTGGAGGCCGTCAAGTACCTCCACGAAGAGGGTATCGTGCACAGAGATCTCAAGGTTTGTTTCATTGCTTCCCTTCCTCCTCTCTCCTTTTCTTTTCTTTTCTCTTTTCCTCTTTTTTTGTTTCAGCTAGCAAAAAAACTTACAAGTGCACGATGCCCAGCCTGAAAACTTGCTCTCGGCCGGTGACGGAGAGAACGAGGTGGTTAAGGTCGCCGACTTTGGCTTTGCCAAGAACTTTGGCGAGGAGAAACTGGTCACTTCTTGCGGCTCTCCTGGTTACGTTGGTAAAGTGCCACATCCTTCTCTTTTCCTTGTTGTTCCCTCTTTTTATCCTTCTATAACACAATTTTGCTCACTATATCTCCACCAAAACAAACAAACAAACAAACAAACAAACAAACAAACAAACAAACAAACAAACAAACAAACAAACAAACAAACAAACAAACAAACAAACAAACAAACAAACAAACAAACAAACAAACAAACAAACAAACAAACAAAACAAACAAACAAACAAACAAACAAACAAACAAACAAACAAACAAACAAACAAACAAACAAACAAACAAACAAACAAACAAACAAACAAACAAACAAACAAACAATGAATAAAAAAGCTCCTGAGGTGCTCACAGAAGACTCCTACACGAACGCAGTGGACATGTGGAGCGTTGGCGTCATTGTTTACATTTTGTTGAGTGGATATCCGCCTTTCTATGACGAGTCTCCCCCAAAGATCTTCAAGAAGATCACGGAAGCCAAATACGACTTTGATGATCCTGTCTGGGAGGATATCTCTGACCTGGCCAAGGACCTCATCAAAAAGCTTTTGGTGAAGGACCCCGAGGAGCGTCTCACCGCTTCCAAGTGCCTGAAGCACCCCTGGATCGCTGTACAGCCTTACACCTCTCTCCTCTCTCTCTCTCTCTCTCACTCACTCTCGTTTCTCTCTCTCTCTGTGCGACACAAAAACAGGGACAAGCGGAAGACAGAGACGTGAAGGGATCCCTTATCCGATTGCAGGAATACAACGAAGTCCGGAAAAAGAACAAGGGCGCTGTCTGAGCTTTGTCACTTTTTCAAGCACCACCCAAACCACCAAACACAACCGCAAAGACTCACAACAACTTCAAGCACTCTTGGTTGTTGCACGCGTTTTTTCTTTACTGTTTTTTTTTCTGTTGTTCTTTTAAATAAAAAAAAAATAATGATTAGTATAACTGCTGCAGAGTAATGCGTTCATAACCACAGGCAACTTGTGGCTATTAACTGCAGCGAAGGAGGGTTACGCCTTACAGTTTAGCAACCTTGTGGAATCATCGATGAAACCGCGCACGCTGACCACCGGGGTGAGGACGCAGGGTCCACAATAGCAGAGGTCTTCAATGCGGCCTGAACTGGTTGTTCTCTTCCGGCACGGCAGATGCTCTTTGCAAGGCCTCTCTCGCTTCGCGCTGCCGCTGCCTCTCCCGTTGTAGCAAATAGTCAAGGTGCTGCACAAAGCATGGGCAGAGAGGGAGGTCATAGATAAAGTCTCTTTGAAGGTCAAAGAAAAAAAATTGCTAAGAGAGGGAGAGAGAGAGAGAGAGCAAGCAGGTGTAACCTGTTCGTTAAACTCGTGTGGCCACTGCAGCGTGCCGTATGCATTGAAGACTTGGTAACGAAGGCTGATTTCTGTCCTTAGTCTATTGAAATCGTAGGACACGGTTACCTCGGGCGTGATCTCCGCGTAACCACCATCCGAGAAGTCTTTTCTTCTCATGCTCGCTGGAAACGGTGAAGCCAGAAAGTCTTCCACCGTCTTGTAGTGCAGGGGCTCGGTGGTCCCCCAAAGAAAAGCGTGAAACGGCGGAGGTACCTCCACAGAAACCACAACCGGAAGCTTTCGTGGCTTTGGGGTCAGGCCCTTGCTGATCTTCCGCCATAGGCAGCCAAACACAAAGCGGCTGATGTCTTCCTCCGCGACAAACACCCCCGCTTTTTGTTGTCGCTCCATCCTCCAATCCGTAAGACCTGCTCTTTCTCTTGTGTTGTTGTTTTTTCGAGGAATTTTTTTACGAAAACCGTTGCTAAGTTACAGAATAATCACCATGGCAACATAGAAATTATTGACGATAATTGTCGACAGATAGTGGACTTTCGCCATAAAATATCAACAAAAACAAAAAGCAAGCGGCAAAAGCAAGCGGGAGGGAGAAGGAACGATGAGAACGGTGGACTTGGTAGTGAGCGGATGGTCCAAGCGGACGGCCAAAGTGGCGGAAGACATCGCCATTGCGGCCAAGATGGCGGGCCTCCTCAAATCGACCGCGATCCTGCCCACGCGCACCAAATCCTGGTCGGTGCTGCGCGGCCCTTTCAAAGATAAGAAAGCGCAGACGCCCTTCCTCCTCGTCACCCACAAACGGCTGGTGCGCATCGAGGGTGAGGACGAGGTCACCCGCCGCTTTGTCAGCTTCGCCGCCAACACCATGGAGCCGATTTGCAGCTTGAAGGTCACGGAACATCACTACATCAAACGAGAGGAGCTCTACTCCCTACCGGAGCAAGCCCCCACCACTGCCCCAGCCACCACGGCCCCTGGAGCAAAAATCCCAACGAGCTTGTTGCAACCGAAACCTCCGGCGCGGTGGGCCGACAAGGGCTTTGAGTTTTGGGGCAAGGACATCAAGAACCATGGACGCCCTTCTCTTGAATAAAGGCTCCAACCGTCTTCTTTTTTTTTTTTTGCGTGTTCTGTGTTTTGCCTCTCTCTCTCTCCCTCTCTCTCTCTCTCTCTCTCTCTCTCTCTCTCTCTCAAGTTCTACAAAGAAGGAAGAACGGACAGCACAAAGCAAAAAAAAAAAAAAAAGAGGAAGCCCGGAAGGAATGCACACGGCCTGCACGTAAAAGGTGGAAGGAGAAGAAAAGCGTTTTTGGGGGAGGAATAGCAACGAAAAAAAAGTAGTGGTGGTTGAGTGAGGGAGAAGCATACATGGTATGGTAGGGTCTGATACCATGGTGCGGTCAATAAACGGGGGTTGGCACAAGGGCCACCGAAATCCTTGCAACTAACTTTCTAGCTTGTGCTTCAACGTTGGTTTTTTTTAACATCGCTTGTTCACAAGGAAGCCAAAGCTCATCTCTCTCTTCTCTCTCTCTCTCTCTCTCTCTCTCTTCTCTATCGCTAGTGTGTTTTGTAAGAAAAGTATTTATAATGGCAGTCCTGGGCGAGGAACAACCCAAGAGAAAGAGAGGAGAGAGCTGAGAGCAGCGAAAATAGAGAGGGAGGAAGGAGAACGAGAAGAGTAGGTTAAATTTTAGGGAAGGAATGGTCCCACCCGGCTGGCAACAAGGCTACTGCCACTTCCCTATCCTCTTGGTTCAATAGGTTGAACGTGCCACACGCATTTGACTGTTTGAATGGTCATTTTTATTTAGAAGACGAGAGAAGATAAGAAAGAAGAAGAAGAAGAAGAAGAAGAAGAAGAAGAACAAGAAGAACAAGAACAAGAACAAGAAGAACAAGAACAAGAAGAAGTACAAGAAGAAGAAGAAAAAGAAGAAGACGAAGAAGAAGAACAACAACAACATAAGACAACAACAAAAGACAACAACAAAGAGGAAGAGAGGAACAAGAACATGAAGAATGAAGAACTAGAATTTGAGCTAGTAACAACAAAGAGGAAGAGCAGTAATAAAGGGACGTACAGTGCTCATAACCTCAAGAGCTATCTTGTGATGTCGCATGTACTCATAAAACTCACCTGGAAGGTACTGCATTCTTGAGCCTGTACCCAACAACAATATCCCTAACGATTCGTTCCATGCATGAGTGGGCAAAACAATGAAGAGAGAGAGAGAGAGAGAGAGAGAGAACGTACGAACGGAAGGGTACAGCAGGGTGGCCAGCATGAGGCTCTCGGGGGTGAGATGTTGCAGGCTGGAGACGTTCCACCGAAAGTACGAGGTGGGGCTGACAAAGATGGGTCCGGTGGCGCGAACGTTGTTGATGGCGAACATATCATCAGTGTAGCCGTTGACAAACACTTTTGGGGAGGCTGGATCAGGCTCTCCCAAGAGATCAAAGTCCTTAGGGCTGGCCGGTCTGCTCACCACCGGAGGAGGAGGAGCAGCAGAGGCTGGGCTGCTGCTCTTTTCTGAGGGTGGGGAGGGGGGAGGGGACGGATCTTTTTTGAAAGCATCAAATAGGGAGTAGCAGCGATGGCGTGCGGGCATCCCCCACCACCCACCACCCAAAGGAGGAAGCGGAGGAGGAGGAGGAGGAGGAGGAACGGCCCTGTGCCGCAGCAACGCGCGAGTGCTCTGCCGCAGCATCTTTTTGCTACTCGATTTCCTGCTTTGGAATGGTTGGCATGTTATGTATGTAAATTATGCTGAATATTTGCGGAATGTTTACCGTGTCGTCTTGAAAAATTACTACATCGCCACTTTGGCATAGAGGCAATAATTGTCCAAATCATTATTATCATTGTAACAGCTGAACGAAACCGAAAGGCACACACGCACAGACACACGCGCGCGTGTGGGGAAGTAAGCAACGGCCGGACGGACAAATGTCTCACCAACGAGAAGTGCTGAACGCCCTCTCGGAGGCTCCCCCGCTGCACACGCGCCTCCTCTTCCACGGCCAGTTCCAGGAAGGCGCCCACATCGTGGGCTTCGATCTGCACCCGGTGAAGCCCCTTCTGGCCACGGCCACGGAGGAAGGCGCCGTCATCATCTGGAACTACGAGAAGGGGGCCACCGTCTATCAATTCTCGTTGGCGGCCTATGAGGAGGAGAGAGGCTCTAGCAAAAAAGGGGGCGCCTTGCGCTGCATCCGTTTTTACGACCATCACACTCGCCATTGGAAGGGCGTTCTACAGCGGGTTTGTAACCTCCCCCTTATTTGCCTCTTGTTTTGAATCTTTTTCCCCCCCTTCCTTTCTTTGTTTTCTTCCTTGTTTTTCTCTCTTTCTCTCTCCCTCTCTACTGTCTTGTTCCTGTGCTTGTTCTTTCTTCTTCCTGTTCGTCTGTTCTGTCTTCTTCCTTCTTCTGCATTTGTCTTCTTTCTTCCTTCTTCTTTCTTCTTTCTTCTTTCTTCTTTCTCCTCTCTCTCTCTCTCTCTCTCTCTCTCTCTCTGTTCGTTGCGTGTTTGTTTATTCTATTTTGACATGAACCTCCTCTTTTTATATTTTGGTCTCCTTCTCCACTTCGATTCAACCACACCATCAATAACATAACAACCGCCCGCACACACAGCAACACAGAGGCCAGTCGGACTTCAAAGCGCTGCCAAAGCTGCCTCCATGGGTGGTCATCGTGAGCGAGACAACGGTAGTCTTTGTGGACTATGTAACAAGGGCCTCGAGGGAGATACCCCTCGCTCAGCTGGACAACAAGACTATTACCTGTGTGGACTACTTTGCCTACAGCAACCTCATGGCCTTTGGTGGCAGCGATGGCCAGGTCCGCTTGTGGGATACCCTCCAGTGGAGGCGTGCGGAAAGACTTCAAGGCGGCCAAAGCAAAGCTGTTGCTAGCCTTTTCACATATGAGGTTTATTCTTTCCTCCTCCTCCTTTTTTTGTTTTCTTCATAGTAACTGTTTGTTTTTTCTTTTGTTAAGGAGGACGATGGAACACATCATCTCATCGTGGCTGGAGAGGAAGGCAAGTTCAGCTTTTGGAAGTGGAAACCGGCGGGATTGGAGTCCTACACCCTAAATAACAGAACGTTGGGAGGCTCCACGTCCGAAGCGTCTTCATCCACATCGTCAAACTTTGATCAAAACACCTTCTCGGTGGCAGCTTCCGTTGCAGAGGCCTCTCACTCTCTAACTCCTCCTCTCTCCTCGCGCACTTCCTACGAGGAGAAGAACGATGGCAGAGGTGCACAAGTGTCAACTGTCCAGCCATTTGGTGGCCAACAGAGAAAAGTGCATGATGGTTCTCTTTGTGGAGCTACCTTCGACTCCTATACTGGCACCCTCATAACTAGCGGCTCTGACAAGTAAGATGACTGTGTTGATCGCCTGCCTCTTTTTTCTTCTCTCTCTCTCTCTCTCTCTCTCTTTGATGCTTACCCTGCACCACCAAAGAACAATATGCATTTGGGATGTGGCCAACTACAAGGAGGTCGCACGTAAGCGTACCACCTTAAAGCAGGTATGGACGCAAATTTGTCACTGGCCTCATCCCCGTTTCCCTCTCAATTCGCTGCTCGTTGTCCCCAAAGATGACCCCAAGGTAAACGCTGAAAGATAAAAAGAGTTTCGTTTTCTCAACTCACTCTGAATGTTGATATTAGATCTACGTGGCACGAGCCCATTGTGCGGCAACGGAGGATGCCAGTGCTGCCAAGAAAGATGCTAATAACATGAGGGCTATCATCGACACGGATTCCTTCCCCAGTCCTGTGAAGAAGTCGCGCGTGCTCTTCCTTGCTTGTCACCCTCTTCGTCCCAACATTGTGGCCTGCTGCACGAGAGGCGGTGTCTTTGTTACAAGCGTGGAGGCTTTTAGCTCTCCTGATTTTGCGCTTAGTGCAGCCAGTGCGAAAACAAAGGTGCGTACGTTGTTATTTTAATGTTAACTTTTTGTAGTTATTGTCTTATTCATTGTTACCACCTTTTTAGCCTTCAGTTTATTACCTTGCAAACCAGGGTGACACCATTATGTCTCTAGACCATAAAAAGTTTGATATCTTCTCTCTCTCTCTCTCTCTCTCTCTCTCTCTCTCTCAACCCGCCAAGATTGCTTATTTATTAATTGTTTTTGTAGTACTGCTGTTAAACAATTGGTGCTGAACAGAAAAGGAGCCACACATCTTCGTATCAGTCCTTCTAAGAGGTAACTCATTACCACAGCTGCCTTAAATAGCAAATATTTTAACATTTTTGCTGCACTTTTTCTTGTCTGTTTTCTCTTCTTTCTCTCGCAAACAGATTTTTGTCAGTATTTTGGGAAGAAGTGTATCACTATCAAATATTGGACACTCACACATGGAAAAGCGTCTGCGAGGGAACCGTTTGTGACTTTGCCTGGTTCTCCGACAGCGATCGCTTTGCCATCCTTGAAATCACCTCGGATGTGACTGATGCTGCTGATCCCAGAAAGAAGAAAAAGAAGAACAAAAACGAGCTGCCGCGCCTCGTGCCCTGGCTCCGTTTCTATGAGGTGACAACCAACGGCCCAGTGCCATCCTATGTGCCTCTCTCCTTCAAGGTAACGGAGGAGTACGACGAGTTGTGCGCTCTCTATGGCGGACCTCAACTGTGCATGGGCTTTGGGCCGCCTTCTCCTGATGACAAGCCCTCTATTGCTGCTCTAATTGCTGCGCCTAAGACCTGTCGGTTCCTTTCTTGGGAGAACAAGGCTCTTTGTGGAGAGTACGTATTACCGTGTCATTTCTTTTTTTTTTCTTGTTTTGCGATACTAAAGTTGCCTGACCATATTTTGCTTTTGTTTTCTTCCGATGCAGCCCGTTTGTAGCGCCTCGACTGCTGCTTTGGGATTCTACACAACAGTTTTGCGTAATGTGTTACGATACCCATTTTTGTATTTATAGTCTAAGGTTATTCTCCTTCCTCTCACTCTCCTACCCTTTTCTATCAACAGTACTGTGCTTATGCAGTTTTGTTTCCCTCATTGATTCATCTCTCCTCTCTTTCTTTTTCAGGCCAACACTAAGAGCAGTTTGTCGTCTTCCGTTCAGAGTAATCTCTGCCTTGTGGTACAACCACACTCTAATATTTACTACAGAGCACGAGATTCGTTGTGGTAAGATTGGTTAAATTGCCCTCAACCGATGCACTGTATTAATCCTCCTGTTTTTCTTTCCTTTCCCCAGTGATAGCAAAGGCTCCTCGCTTTGGCACTATATTGTTGGCCGGTCACGACACAGTCTCATCAGAAGGAGCTTCATCCGTACAAATTCAAAGATTGCTCTCTTCAGAAAACTCTAATGATGGCTTCACGCTGCAAGATGTCCCGGTGCTTCATCGCCCTGTTGGCTCTATCTCTCTTGTCAAAGTAGACGACGAGGTAACCTCGTTCTCTTTTTTCGTATTTCCTCTTTTCTTTTTTTCTTTTTTCTTGTTTTGTTTTTGTTTTTGTTTTTGTTTTTGTTTTTGTTTTTGTTTTTGTTTTTGTTTTTGTTTTTGTTTTTGTTTTTGTTTTTGTTTTTGTTTTGTTTTGTTTTGTTTTACTAAGTTACAAATGTGATATTTTCCTCTCTTGAAAACCAAAAGGATTTGATCGTGTTAGATGCCTCCTTCCATGTTCACGCTTTGCCCATCTTCAAGGAAGCAGCTCTCAAGTTTTACATCTTGGCCGGAGCTGGACAGTTCGAGATGGCCTTATCTTGGTAAGTCAACTACGTTTTTAAAAAAGAGGGAGAAACGTAGAAGCTTGTCGTCTATCTTACTCATGCAATCTTAGGGCAACACACGTTTCTCCTCTCCACCACCCCAAAATGGCCAAATTCCTCATGTTACTGAATCAACCCCTGCACGTCCTCCAACTGAGCGGCCTCGACCTCCTCCAAAAGCTCAGTATCTGCGTGGAGCACGGCTTCTTCGCAGAGGGTATTGAGCTCCTTTTCAACAGCACCAACAACGCCGATGGAGGAGGAGAGATTCAACGCTCCACGTTTACGCGCATGGCCGTTTTATTGGCACAGTTTGCTCTTCAAGCAAGCCAACCGGAACTAGCTGCCAAAGCCTTGAAGCTGGCTTCTTCCATCGACCCAAGCATGAACCAGCACCTTGCTCTCTTCTACGCAAAAGTTGGACAAGAGGATAACCTCAAGGCGCTCCTCTCGGAGCTCTTGTCGGCGGACAGCGACAATACTGGCAGCAGTAGCTTTGGTATGGAGGAGGTTTCCAACTTCGTGGCAAGCGTGGTGCATCAGGGACAAGACGACGACAACAAGGAAAACCTCATTCATAAACTTTTGCAAACGGATTCTTATTCTGAAGCTTGCGCTTTGGCCTGGTACGCACTGTTCTTGCGCCCCATTGCCTTTTTTTTTTCCTGTTCTCTCCTCATCGCTTTTCTGATCATTTTCATGTTTTGCAGCACTAAAAAGGCGGATAGCTCTGCGGAACTGGACAACTTTGTGGAGGGATGGAATGACGCTTTGGAGCCGTCCACCGCTGGCGCAAGTGCCGCACAACCGAACTTCCCGTTCACCTTCCAAGCGGCCACAAGACCCACAGGCGACCACTTTTCCCTCTCCAGCTAACAAACAAAAACATTTGCTGTATTTACTTTAGTTTTTCAGTAGCATCATCGTCATTATACTATCATCATTATTATACATGGAGAGAAGGAGAGGAGGAGCAAAAAGGAAGGCTACGCGCTCGTAGAAAATAAGACAGTAACAACAGTGACGTTGTCCTTTGCGTTCTTGGCGAGGGCTTCTTGAATGAGGGCGTCCGGCACGTGAAGAGGTCCTTTCTCTTGCAGTGTCTTGCGCACGGTGGCGGCCACCATCGCTCCGTCCATCACATCCCAGAGGCCATCCGTGGCTGCTACCAAGAATTGGTCGCCCGGTGCCAACTGCGTGGAGCGCAGCTCCGGCTCCGCTATGCAAATGTCCTTAAGGTGCTTATCTCCGATGGAACGCGACACAGCCAGTACGCCGTTCACCCGCCAGGTGCCCCACCATACGACGGTGCCACCGGCGCGCTTGACTCGCTCCCTCTCGTCCTCTCGGTCGGGATTTTGTGTGGTGCATAGTTCTACCACCTCCTCGTTGCCCCGCAGGAGGATGGCCTTAGCATCTCCGCAGTTGCCCACCAGGATGCGATCCTGGCTGATAAATATGGCCATGGCGGTAGTGCCGTCGTTCAACCCGTTCACCTCCGCCTTGTCGTTGAACTGCTTGTCTGTCTTGATGAAGCCGCCGATAAGGGCCTTCTCTAGGTCTGTATCAAAGTGCTTGTCCTTGCTGATGTTGATGTGTAAGTGAGCACGACAAAAGTCGGCTGCATGCTTTCCTGAGTGCCCATCAAATAATCCAATGTACAACTGTGGTGCCCCATCTTCAAGCCCTAAAAGCTCATTGAAGTGCTTTTTGGTTTGAAAGGGATTTCGAGTTTCAGAAAGGTGGCAGAAAGGAATTTTTTGAAAAAAAATAAAGAAAGAAAGAGAAAGGAAAGAACGTTACCTCGATAACAATAAAAGTATCTTCGTTAGCAGCGCGAACACCTTTGTTAGTGTTGGCAACAATGTGATACTGGAAGGGGAACCGAGGAGTAGATGTAGAGAAAGAAACCAAAGATAGGAGGGAAGAAGGAGGAACGATTGAGGAGAGATCTATCAAGGAGCCGGAAGGCGATGACTGGCGAGAGAGGGATGGAGAGGAGGGAGCAGGCAAAGACAACGAGGCAAGAGGACGGGAGGGAAACCGGAGCTGCATGTGCTCCCGAACCAACTCCTGCAGTCTATGCACCTCTAGCGTGCTAATAATTTCCTCACCATGAAGCTCTGCATAAAACTCCACGATGGAGGCGTTGCGCACATCTTGCACCACGCGGCGCACCAACAGAGCCTCTTCCACAGTAATCCCGCCAACACCACCGCCTGCACTGCTGCCTCCTTGACCATCAACCTCACCACCACCATACCATTCATCAACATCTCCAAAGCGTAAAGCAAAGCAAGTCCGTCCACTTCCTCTCGTAGAATGCGAGTGATGAGGCGGTGGCCAGCTTTCCGATTCTGGTCTCCCCACTTGCTCTTCATCTTGTTGTGGAGGCCCAATATCTTGGACCGTAAATCCGCGCCACCGCTGCTACTCCCTCCTCCTCCCCCGCCGCAGCTTCCTCCTCCAGCAGCGGCCATAATGGCTGTCCCCCTTGTTCGGGCAATGGCCGCTGCCGCTGCCACCGCCGCAGAACCGCTATCCGCTGCCTCTCCCGACCCTGCCCCGCTTGTCTCCATGGCCGTACCGCCGGCTTTTGTGCGTTGTAGCCGCGGTGGCGGTTTGCGTAACTGTGGTCGGCCTCCCATCGAAGAGGCGTCATTAGTTTTCTGCATGTTGCCGCTTGTATGCGCAACAACTTGCTCCCGCTTCCGCTTCCTCGTACTCTTTCGCTTCCTCTTCCTCTCCTTTTTTCTTCTCCGCTATCTGCAGCTACTGCTGCTGAATTAATGGTATTGAGCCTGTAGGAGACCGCCAACTCCACCACACCAAACTACTGCCGTGTTCCGAAGGATTTCAGACAATATCCCACACCGCAATATGAACGACGGCAACAAGCAGAAGCGGGGAACTGTTCCTCCCGATCCTTTTACGGCTGACTCTATTCTGGTTTTGGTTAGAAGAAAATTGAGGCGCTTGGGAGGGCCTGAAGGGGAATATACCTTTCTATAAATATTTACGAGTACGATGAGGGCAACACCCTTTCCCTCTTGGTAGAAAATGCAGATAGCAACAGAAGAACGCCTCTCACGGTTGTGCCCTGCAGCTTTTAATTGTTATTATATTTTGTTTTAAAAAAAAAGGGGGAGTTTGATTTGAAAGGTTTGTCGTTGGCGTCAGTTTAGGTTGCTCGACAATGTTGGTGTGGTGCGTGTGAGGTGGGAGGGGGGGGGGTAGCAACGTGTGTGTTTTGGCGTGAGCAGGGGGGTTAGTAGGGGCTTACTTGCTCAAACAGGCCGAGGAGTTTCGTAGCAGCAGTGGTTGTCGTAGTGGAACTGCTTGGCTCCCCCACCCAACCAATAACGTTTGGTTTGCAGAGAGAGGCTTTTGGTGGATTCACAGCTAAAAAAAAAAGGGGGGGAGGAAGCGTTCAAGAAACAATCAAAAAAAAAAACCTTGGCTTGCCTGTTGAGGGGAAGAAGAAGGAGGAGGAGGGGGGAAGGGGGAGATGAGGGCAATGCACACCACCGCCGCCGCCGCTTTCACTTTTGTCTTTTTTTTTGTTTCGCAAATAAAAATAAAAAAAGAAAAGGGAGATCGCATGTTTGAGGGGTTGAATGAATCTAGGTTGCAGGGCTCCTTCGTGTCGTCCTTAGGGTTTATTCACCTGTGTCGTCATGAGGTAATGGTGGTCATTATTTTTTTTTTTTTCGGGAATGAATGGAGCAAAAAGGGAATAGGTGGATGTTTTTTCTTCGGCAAAGGTTGTCCAACCGAACATCGCAACAATATGGTTTTCGAGAATGGGACAATCTTTGGCCCTATTCTTGTCGTAAAGTCAAGCAAAAAGAAAAAAAGGAGCAAGAGAGAGACCAAGAGCAACAGGAAGCAACATGGAGGCGGCCATTCTCAAAAGGTTGGACGAAGGCTTCCTTCGGATGCGACAGGAGCTGGACGCGGCCAAGCTCGAGCTCAAGAAGAACATCGACCTGGCCTCCTTCTGCCTGGAGGACCACACCAAGAAGCTCAAGGAGGAGCTGAAGGCGGAGCTCCTGGAGGAGCTCTCCGCGTTGTTGCTGTTGAAGCAGCCGCAACCCGCCATGGTCATACAGGGTAAGAGCGGAGAGGAGGTGCAGCTGGACTCCTCTTCGGAGGAAGAGGTCATAGTGGAGGGTGAGCGCGACGGAGAGACGTTCACCATTGAAGACATGGAACGGGAGAGAGAAGCGCAGGCCAAGCTCCAGCAGGAGGCTGATGGTTCGCAAAAGTTCTTTCTTGTTGTTTTTTTTTTCTTTCTCCCTTCCTTCCTTCCTTCCGGCTTGCCGTTCCGTTCTTGTCGCTTCTCTCCCGTTCCATTCTTCTCTCTTTTATTGATGTATTGTTGTAACAGAGCTGAGAAGGCGGCTTGTGGAGGAACAACGAAAGCAGGAAGAGGCGGAGAGAAAGTTGCAAGAGAAGAAACGACAGCTGGAAGAGCTCAAGGCTAAAAAGTTGGAGGAGCAGAAGCGAAAGTATTCCGAAAAACTTGCTGCGGAGGATGCCGAAAGAAGAAGAAAAGAAGAGGAGGAGCAGAGAGAAGCGCAAGAGGAGGAAGAACGTAAACGACGAGCTGAGGAAGAAAGGATTGCTGCTGAGCAGAAGAGACAAGAAGAGGAAGAAATAAAAGCCAAAGAAGAAAGAGAGGCAAGAGAAGCGGAGTTGAGGAGAAGCGAACAGGAAGCAGAGACACAACACAGAGAAGAGCAAGAAGAAGAAGAGCGGGTCAGGGCTGAAGTTCAGCGACTGAAAGAGGAGGAAGAGCAGAGAAGGTTGAAGGAAGATGAGGAGGAGCGTGAGGCACTGCAACAAAGGGCCAAAGAGGCGGAGAACAGGAGGAAAGCGGAGGAGGAGGCTGATGCTGCTCTCATAGAGGAAGAAAAGGAGAGAATCCGCAAAGAGGAGGAGGAGGACAACCAAAGAATGGAGAGGCTGCGTACTCAGTGGAGAACAGAAGCGCAGGAGGAGGAACGCACCTGGAGAGAAGAGGACCAGCAGCGAGCGTCCTCTCGAAGGAGAGGAGACCCCGACACAGAATCGGAAGAGACGTTGGACAATGAAAAAGTGCTCAAGGAAATACGTGCCGAAAGACAAAAACTAAGTGAGGAACTGGAAGAAGACGTTCGGCTGTTGGAACGCCTTCAAGCAGAAACCACATCCAAGACCTCCTCCTCCGCCACCGACGATTCTTCTCCTCGTCGCTCTTCTTCCTCTTACTCTCCTCGATCCTCTTCCGCTATCACCAACAATGGTAACGCGGGACGAGGTTCCGGCAGCAGCAGAAGTCCGTCGCCGCCACCATCCTCTACTTCAACTTCCTCTTCTTCTCCAAGGCAGCAGCAACAACAAACAGCAGAGGAAGCTGCTGCCAGAAAGGTAAAGGTCAACCCGTTTCTGTTGGCGGAGCAGAAGAGGAAGGAAGAGGAGGAGAGGATCATGAGGGAGATGGAAGAGAGAATCCGCAGGAGGCAAGAAAGAGGAGAATAAGCACTATACACAAACAATGAATGCATGCATGTAAAGCTATCTTTATGTTTTTGATTATTCTTCACCAATGGACTCCTTTCAGCCTGTCGCACGCAACATGCAAGTCCGCCATCTTCGCCAAACACACACACACACACAAGCCCCATTCAAACAACAAAATAAATAAATAAATAAAAATAAAAAAAATAAATGAAAAGATAAGAATTTATGTCGACTGAGAAAAATGGTCTCAATGGGTGCACAGGTTGACAACCATAAATCCACAGCTTGGAGAAAAAGAAGAGCACAAGAAGGACAAGATGCGGTTGACCGCTGATTTGATCTTAACTGCGCCGTCCTACTTGAACCCCTTGAAAGACAGAGAGCTTGATCTACGAGGTGAGTAAAACCAATGCTTCCTATGCAGCATACTTATTTTATTTTATTTTTTGCGTTGCAAAAAAAAAATCCCTTGTTGGATGAGGAACACTCACTTCACTTCACGTTGCTGCCCACCTCCACCTCCACCTCCTTTATTTTTCAAACAGGTCATAAGATAGCAGTCATAGAGAACTTGGGAGTTACTCAGGACCAGTTCGATACTATTGACCTCAGCGACAATGAAATACAGCTGCTGGAAAACTTTCCGCTGCTGCAGCGGCTGAAGACGCTGATGCTCAACAACAACCGCGTGTTCTGCCTGGCCAGCAGCGGTCTTGGGGAGAGCCTTCCCAAGCTGGAAACCTTGATCCTCACAAACAACAAGCTGGAGAAGCTGGAAGATCTGGAGGCCTTGGCCCAGTTGGCGCCCTCCCTCCGCGAGCTCAGCCTTTTGGGCAATCCCGTCACTCGACGGCCAAACTACCGCCTCTATCTCATCGCCAAACTGCCACGGCTTAAAGTTCTCGACTTTACTCGCGTCAAACCTCAGGTACGCTTGTTGCCTCATTCACTCGCCCGCTGTGCTGTTGGTTCCGTTCTCACATCTCTTCTACTGGGGCACTCTCAATGACAGGAGAAACAAGAGGCTAAGCGACTTTTTTTGCAACAAACAAGTACAGACAAGACTTTCACCCCAGGAGAAGACTCGGCCAAGGTTAGCCTCTAGAAACACCTCCCTGCTCTCTGCTCTCTTATCTCTCTCTCTCTCTCTCTCTCTCTCTCATGTCTCTTATCCTCATTATTTTACATTATCCTCACCTTCTTCCCTGCTGCTAACAGGTGGGGCAAAAGAGAAGTAGAGGAAAAGAAAAAGAAGAGGAAGAAGAGGAGGAAGAGGAAGAAGAGGAGGAAGATTAAAAGCAACAAACCACCCAAAATTGACGTATATACCAAGGCATCCTTAGCAACAAACAAATAAACAGCAACAAAGCTTGCGCCAATCCCCTCTCTCTCTCTCCCTCCCCCCCCCTCTCTCTCTCTCTCTCCTCTCTCCTCTCTCCCTCTCTCCCTCTCTTCCCTCCCTCGCTGTTCTCTTCTAACACAGCACAGGAAGAGAAGAAGTGTAGTTTGGCATTGCACTTGGTTGTATTTTACTTTGACAAGGGTGCTCCTAAGCCCCAATCTCACGATGATCACTCCTGCCCTTCTCCCTCTTCTTCCCCCCCTTCTTCCTCTTCCTCTTCCATTTCTTCTCGTCCACCTCTTTGTTCTCCTTCCTCTTCCTCTTCCTCTTCCTCTTCCTCCTCTTCCTCCTCCTCTTCTCTTCTAGTCGGGGTGGTAGCAGTAACAGATGTAATAGCAGGAGGTTGGAGGGTATCATCAGGGCGGGCCAAGCCTTCGGGTTCCTCCTGCTGGTCGGCCTTGATGATGGCGAGAGCTTTCTTCTGAGAGATGGCCTTGATGGTGCTCGTCTTGTTCTTGAAGGTAATGCCATAGAACTTTTTGCCAACAACCACCAGCTCCGGACGGAAGGTGGTGGTAATAAACTGGGCTTGCGCCGATTGTTCAAGGATCATGTTGGCCACTGCACTGCGATGGGCCACGTCCAGTGCTGAATCGATCTCGTCAAAGAGATAGAAGGGGGCCGGATCGGCTCTTTGGATGGCGAAGATGAGGGCCAACGCCACCAATGACTTTTGTCCACCTGACAGTTGCTGCATGTACTGCGTCTCGCCGCCACCAAAGGACACCTTGATGGCCACTCCTGTATACTGCGACACGCGCCTCTGCTCTTCGGTGCCTTTGCTCTTTTGCATGACGAGCATTCCCTTGCCGTGTGGCACCAACTTCCTGAATACATCGTCAAAATGCTTCGTTACTCCTTGAAGTGTCCTGTGAATGGCTTCGTCGGAATTTTGATCAAGGTACGATATTAGCTGCTCTATTTTCTGTGCGTCACAAGGGGGATTGAACGTTCCAAAAAAAAAACCATTCGTTAGAGAAAACGGGCTTTTAAAAAAATGATGAAAATATGAGAGAGAGAGGAGAGGAGAGGAGAGAGAGAGAGGGGAGAGAGAGAGAGGGAGAGAGAGAGAGGAGAGAGAGAGAGAGAGAACAAACCTCTGCTCCTTGGTCTGCTTCCTCTTTTCTCGTTATAAGTTTTTCTCTTTGTTCGGTGAAACTGACATACTGGTCTAATGCCTTCTTATTGACATGGTGAAAGCCGGCAAGCTGCTTATTCACCTCATTCAGCATTTTCAAAAGATCTTTCTTGGAGTAGTCGCGATAGCTAGTGAAATGAGGTAAGGTTAGAATACGACAACGCGCTAAATAAGAGGCGGAAACGTATGTATTACTTATCAACCGTGGAAGGCAAGGAGCCAAGTTCACGGATCTTTCGAATGCAATCCTCTTTTTTCTGGAGGTGTAAACTGCGTTTGTTGTGTAGCTTTTGCAGGGCATTGGTCCTTTCTTGTATCCTCGCTGTATGGCTGTTTTCTTGTGCCTAATTGAAGATTAAAGAAGAACAGCATGAAAATCGAAGCGTAGGAAATTAAGCAAGTATCCATAACAAATAGCATACCTTCAAATCGTCAATAGTGGCCTGCAACTCCCTAACGCGTGCCTGCTTGTTATTAATTTCCTTCTCAATTTCTGTTGGAGGTTTGAGAATTAACCTGTAAGCCAAGTAAAAGGGAGGGAGAGAGGAAATAAACCTTTCTGTCTTTTTGTTGCATCCTTAAGAGAGGCTACTATCTTTTCTAATTCTCTTGTGGCTTGCTCCAAAGCGCTTTCCTCGTTCGTGAATATACGAGTGTCCAGTTCTTCGTTCACTTCTCGGAGTCGTTTGGAAAGATTGGCAACCAGCAGGTTTTGAAGAGTGTTCTTCTGTCCCTCCAACTGTAAACAATGGTTGCAAGCGAGCCGTGAGTTAGTTTTAGATAGATAGACAGTAGAAATAATGGGCTCAGCAAACCTCAGCCCTACGGGCAGCGCACACAATGAGCTCTTTCTTCCTGTCCGTGATTTCTTCGTTCATTCGGCGTAACTCGACCTGTTCCTCTGTGGTCAATCTATCAATGAGCTCCGTTCCCATTTCATCCTCCAAGGCCCGCCTACTCTCTTCTAGTTGGTGAAGATTGATGGTGAGTTCCGCAATGGCTGCCTCTTTTTGTTCAAGCAACTGTGAATGAGCACGCTCCGCTTGGGCAATCAGGTTTAGCTCCATGGTCAGTTGTTCGAAAGTCTCGTGCTTTTTTTGTTTTCTGAGCTCCATTTTGTCCTTCTCTCCTTCCACCCTCTTAATTTCTTGCTCCATCTGTGTGAAAAGTCAAGGCGTCATGCGAACAAAAATAGTATGTGAAAAAGGAATGAAGATGGGGGATATGGGCATGGCCCACATTTAAAAACAAGGATATCCTCTAGGCCAAGGCCAGTCTTGTTGGCGCTCTCGCGAATACTGGTCAATTTTGCTTCCAAGTCTTTGATGACCTTTTGGATCTGGAGCCGAGAAGTACGGACATCATGAAAACCTCCCGTCATAGCTCCTTTGCGGTTCACTTGGTCTCCTATCATTTATCGATGACAACAAAACAAAAAATAAAGAGTAAGAGGTAACGTAGAAAGAAGAGTGGCTCGTGTTTGCTGCTAGTGGTTGTACCTTCAGGAGTAACACAGTTCACGTTATGCGTTTTGGCATACTCAGTGGCGACTTCGATGCTCTTGCAAATCAATGTCTTGCCAAAGACGTGCAAAAACGCAGGGCGAAACATAGGGTTGAATTTAAGCTGAGAGATCATTGGTTTTACCACTTTGGATTCTGGAAGTTGGGGCTCTTCCACTCGCAGACGGTTTAGAGGCATGTAAGTTACACGCCCACCAACTTTTTCTCGGTTGAAAATGTCAATTAGCTTCGCAGCCGTTTTATCAGTGTCCACGACAATGTGGAACAGGCTTGAGCAGGAGAGAGAGAGAGAGAGAGAACAGTTAATTAATTCTGGTGCTTTCTTCAAAGTTTTCAATGCAAATCACATACCTTCCACCAGCAGTAACTTCAATAGCGGTTCTATTTTTATCTTCAAACTCAAAGAGGTCAATAAGGGGACCGTACACTCCTCGAATACGGTTCTCTTGAACAATTCTTTCGACAGCAGCCAATCCAGTAGCGAGAGGCTTAGAAAAGAGGTGACAACATTAGCAATCTTATGAGGTAAATACAGGCATGGAATGCTTACCTTGCCAATGGTACTAAACAACTGATTTTTTGCTTTTTTGAGCTCCATTGTCCAGCTACTGATATTTGCCTCGTCTTGCTCTTTCTTTCTCCAAAGCTCCCTGATGGGGACAAGAAGTTAATAACTAACACCCAGGAAGAAGAAATGGTGGGAGAGAATTGTTTTAATGACGTACTTTCTTGTGTCTGTGTATTCGTCATACTTCTCTTTCAATTCACTGGTTTTTTTGTTTATAGAGTCCAAGGCATTCTTTATATCCTCAGCAGTGTTTTTATTTTCATCTATTTTGGCTCTCTCTGCTTGCATAGTGCCAGCGATCTCGTCTCTATCTCTTTCTGCTTCCCTAATCTGAAGAATTCAGGGTAAGATTGAAGAACGGTTACCGAATAAAGAAATGTGCCTACTTGGTCTCTTCTATTCTTGATGTCCTGGTCAATTTGTTTGATCTCGCCGCGTAGCCATTTATCCCTTTCAGCTCTATTTGCAAAGCGAGCACTTCTCCCTTGCTTGGAATAAAGCTCATTTACTCTCCGCTCACAAGTCATCAGCCTGGTGGCAAGTAAGGAATACATGCATGAGTCTGAAGGCCACAAACAATGCATTGTTTCTTATATGTACCTTTCCTTCACCGCTCGTTCAGCAGCAACGGAATCGTCAAACTCTGGTTTTACAGTGTCTAACCTTCGTTGGGTGTCTTCTATTTGGGAGTTTAGTTCTTCACGTTCTGCCACAAGTCTTTCCTGTAGCGATTGGCAGTGGTAAGTGCCAAAATGTGGGAATACAACCAAAGGGAACCTCCAAAAAGAACTTCTTACCCTTGCTTCAGAATCCGACTCTACTTTGCGAGTAGCTTCGCTGACCTCCAACTCTAATCTTGCTCTCGCTTTCACAAGGTCCTGCCTTTCTTCTTCTACAATATCACGTTCTCTGTTCTCACGCCGTATTTCAATATCAACGGATTTCATTTCTCGTTCTGCTTCCTTGGCTTTTTCGTGTGCCTTGAGTGCTTCCGAGTACGTTTTCTTTGTAATTTCACTCTCTTCAGTGCGCCGGTTTTCAATCTACAGGCTCATCGTTAGTTTGTGTTCCGTTGTATCACAAAGAAAAGCAAGGGATGGAACCGCACCTCGTTGTATTTTGCCATTGCATCGTTCAGCTCTTTGTCATAAATTGTATATTGGATAGCACGTCGATCTCTATCGAGCTCTTGATATTCTTTCAATTCTTCCTTCTCTGCCTCCAGCTCACTTAATCTCTCGTCAATATATTGCAGGAGCTCAGCGATCTTCTTCCTTCTTTCGTCTGCATACAACATGCTACTTAGAATCCTTACAAAGAAAAAACTCACACAATCAGGAGATCAGAAGAAGCTTACTTGTCTCTTTCATGATTTTCATGCTTTCCTCTCTCCTTTCATCATAGACTCTGGTGCCAGCCACTTCCTTCAAAAGCTCAAGGCGTTCTGGATCTTTCATCAATGTAAGTGCATTTACCTGCAGGTTTGGTTATGACGAAGTCAACACAAGAAAGAAAAACTCATGTTATTTCGTGAGTGCTGATGCTGACCTTTCCCTGCTGTACTATGTAATAAGGGTTGGACCGCGAGAAACCAGCACTCTCCAAAAGATTGATCACATCATGTTTCCTGCATTTGCAGCCGTTAGAAGTTGTTCCGGCCAACTTTTTTCCTGGTAAAAAAATACTCACGTCACATGCTTCTTGTCCAAAAAGTACTCATCCTTTTTCAAACCGATTTGTCGTCGTAGCACTACTTCCTCTTTTTCAATCTTGTGGGAAAACGCATTAAGCTCAAAAACTCACAGTAACGTAACAAAGAGGGAAAAAGTACCGGAAAGCGGCGATCACTATTATCAAAATGAATCTCAACCCAGGCCGAAAGTACTTGTTCCCCTCCACCTTCCTATCAAACGGCCAAGATTTTTAGAGCAAGAGCACCAAAAAAAAGTACTGACACTTTTAAAGTGGAGCACAACGTACGTGCAGCAAAGCCTGCCGCTCTTCCGCTCTCATGTTGGAAAAGAGGTCGCTCAGCACAAAACGTATCGCTACATGTTTCGATTAACGGTCAGATCAATAAAATGAGAAAACGAAAATAAAAAGTGCGCACCAAAGAAGAAGTTAGATTTGCCCGATCCATTTCTGCCCACTGAAGAATGCAGAGATTAAAGGTGAGTGATTTTGTTGTGCAGAAGAGTAGCAATGATTTTGGAAAATAAAAAAAAAACCTATGACGTTGTGACGGGGATCGAGCTTCTCTAAATCGAGCTCTCGGTAGCTTTTGAATCCTCTAATGCGAATCTTTTTGATGTACACCATCTCTTCGAAAACCAGAGAAAGTGGAGGGGGCTCGGCTTTGAACAAAAAAATCAGATCTGTCCGCTACTCTTTTTCGATGCACACACCCCCCCTTCTTTTTTGACCGCAAGAAAACCCAAAATAAAACTTGGCGGGAAAAAAAAATACCCCAAAATATTTCTCCTCATTTTGAGTTTCTTCGAAATATTTTGTGTACTTTACTAAGAAACATTTTCTGAAGCAAAAAGAAGAAGAAAGGGGGCAAGCGAGACCTTTGTCTTCACGTGGGCATGGGTAGCGTACGACGGGAAGGCTTTACGGGTTGGGACCTTTACTTTCCGGATGAGCCGTTTTCGGTGGAGGATCATGCGGAGAGGACGGCATTCATCCAAGTGTTCATCGACTACTTTCACGGCTGTGCTGAGCTTTTACAAAAGGTTTTTTTTTCCAATCGTTCATCCCTCTTTCTTCCTCTTCACCCTTAATGGACATTCTTCTCTCTCTTTATCCGCAGTCGACCGTGCGGAGGACTCTGCACATAACTCTCAACTTTTTGGAGCTGAAGAAAAGCTTGCCCGCTGCGGAACAAGAAAAGTTTGCGATACATTTGCGGGAGGAACCCTCCCCCACTCTAGCCTGCATTGGTGTAGCCCTCTACGAGGTGGTGTTTGGGAGGGTACCTCAGAGCGAGCCCAGGAAAAAGATTAACGTGCGAATAGTCCGATACGAGAAGTCCACCCTCATCAAAAACATTAAAGCGAACAGCATTGGTACTAATGCCCTGTTTCGTTTTTCATTTCTTTCGCACTTTCATTCTTCTTTGTTGACTCACATCCACGCTTCAAAAGATAAATTCGTGTCTGTGCAGGGCACGGTGGTGCGAGTGGGCAACGTAAAGCCGCTTGTTGTGCAGCTGGACTTTATGTGCACGCGATGTGATGCAGTCATAACTGTCCCATTGAGCGATGGCAAGTACGATCCACCAACCAAATGCTCCACGGGCAACTGTCGAAGCAAGGGCTTTGAGCCTATCCGACCCACCGCCATCACTGTGGACTGGCAGAAGATACGTATCCAGGAGTACATGCACAGCGGCGACCTAGACGCTGGCCGTGTACCAAGAACCATCGAATGTGAGCTTAGTGAGGATTTGGTAGATTCGTGTGTACCGGGCGACGTGGTTACGTTGTGTGGTGTGGTCAAGGTTGTAAGTACAGAGGTTGAGCGAGGTGAGTAGACTGTGTTTGCTTCCTTTCTGTCTATGATACCTAAGTTTTATTCACAAAAACAGGACGAAGCAACAAAAACAAGCAGAAGTCAATGTATTATTTGTATATAGATACAGTAGGCATCGAAAATTGCAAACAAGCAGACAAACTGGAAATGGTAGAGTTCTCCAAGCGAGATTACCTCTTCATAACCCAGCTAAAGAAAGAGGAGAAAAAGATCTTCCCTTTGATAGTACAGTCGCTGTGTCCCACTATCTATGGGCATGAACTCGTCAAAGGCAAGTTAGACTCTGATCATGTCGCGAACAAACCAGAAACAGAGCGCGTCTAACCTGAGTAATTAATTTGCAGCGGGCCTTACGTTAGCTCTCTTTGGAGGTTCCAGGAGAGATCTACAAAGGCACGAATTGGCTGTACGACCAGACTCTCATCTATTGATTGTAGGAGATCCCGGTTTGGGCAAAAGTCAGATGCTACAAGCAGTGACCAATGTGGCTCCTCGTGGTGTCTATGTCTGTGGCTCTTATTCTTCATCCTCGGGTCTGACGGTTACACTTTTCAAAGAGAAAGGAAGTGGGGACTATGCACTAGAAGCTGGAGCTCTTGTTTTGGGCGATCAAGGCTGCTGTTGCATTGATGAATTTGACAAGATGGGAAAAGAGCATCAGGCATTACTTGAAGCAATGGAACAACAATCGATCAGTATTGCTAAAGCTGGTATTGTTTGCAGCCTTCCGGCGAGAACTGCCGTTATTGCAGCTGCTAATCCTGTTGGAGGTTTGTGTGCTCCTTCCTTTTGATAAGAAGTTCTTTTTACTTATTTCTTTTCATTTGATTGCCTTTTACTTTATTAGGTCACTACAAGTACGTTTACCTGTTTGTTGCATTCATAGCACTGTCTCTTTCATTTTGTTAATGTTGCGCTCTTCTTCTTTTAGCCCAGCCAAAACCATTGCAGAAAACATCAAATTAACAGATGTTTTGTTGTCACGATTCGACTTGGTGTTTGTTCTACTCGATAAACCCGATGCAGAAAGAGATAAACTTATTTCAAAGCACGTGATGGCGGTAAGTCTTCTGGCTCTCTCTCTCTCTCTCTCTCTCTGAATGCTGTGCCGTTTAGATGCACTCTAGCCCATCCAAAAAAATGAAGCTGAAAAGAAAGCGGAGCGAGGCTTCTTTGGGTGAAGGTACACCAGTTTTAACGCTCTCAACACTGCACTGTGCAAACTCGTTCTGAAACATAAATTTGCTTATCTCTAATTAATTCACAGGGGATGACTTGGACCCAGAGGACTTTGACGACGAAGGCAACCTTCCCTTAGCTACCCGGCTCAAACAACCCATGACAGACCTTATTCCTCCTCCCCTTCTCCGTAAGTACATAGGCTACGCCAGAAAATATTGTTCTCCAAAGCTATCACCAGGAGCTCGTACCGTATTGCAGGACTTTTATCTCTCCCTTCGCGCAAAGCACAAAGGGACGGAAGGGGCACCGATAACTACTCGGCAATTAGAGTCGCTGATTAGGCTTTCAGAAGCACGTGCTAAGCTGGAGCTTCGAGACGAAGTCACGGAGCAGGATGCCAAGGTGAAGTGATTAATGAATGTCATTCGCTTTACTTTGGAGTACTCCTTTGACTCTTTCTTTCTGTAGGATGTGGTAGAATTGATGAAAGGCTCTTTGTTTGACCTGTTGGAAGATGGGCTCGCCACCATTGACCTGAGGTTCGTCCTCCAACTTCTTTCTCTTCTTGTGTCTTTCATTCACCTTTATCGCTAAACGATACCAATATATCAGGGGTGTGGGTGGCGGAGGTAGCAAGACTAAAGCTCTCAAGGCATTTGTGGAATTATTGCGAAAGGTTTCTGAGGAGGAATACAACAGCCGTTTCACATCGCAACAACTGTGGGCGTTGGCCCAGAAGCATGGCCTAAAAGTGGACGACTTTGACGCCTTTTTGGAACGTCTCAACTTTGAAGGCTATCTACTGAAACGCGGCCCTCGCACCTTCGAATTGCAAATTTCGAAATATGCCGGGTGAACAGAAACTTTCATTAAGCATAACCGTTGAGTTGGAGAGTTCTCTCTCTCTCTCTCTCTCTCTCTCCCTCTCTCCTATTTTCTGATTGATGGAAAGGAAGGGATGGAAGGAAGAAGAATCCATATTTTGGAAAAACAAAGTGTTATTGCCTTTGGACTTTTTGATCTCAATCTTTACCATCCACGAGCAGCACAGGCCTCGCTGGCAGAGTCATAGTCAGGAAAGTTGGAGGCGTGGGCGTTGAGGCAAGTGCGGCAGAGATTCTTGAGGCCAGCGGCGAAGCTTTGGATGCAGTTCTCTGGGGCATCAGCAAGGAAACCGGCGACGGCGGAGCAGGCAGGGCGGTTACCCGAGAGGTGAGCCCTGTAGTAGTCCTGGCAAGCCAAGGTAGAGGCCACAAAGGCGAGAAGAACAGCCAAGATAACAAAAGAAGCCCTCATCTTTCTTTGCGCTGGTGTGTGCTGTTTCTTTTTTCTCTAATTTCTGCTAGTTTGGGGAAGGGGTGTGGTTGGGGTCTGCTGTTGTTGTTGTAACCTGCCCCCTCAAAGGCCCGCGAGCACAACAAACAAAAGAACAATTTTTTTTCACGGAGTTAGGAATGAACCAATGAGGTGCGGGGA
Source organism: Balamuthia mandrillaris (assembly GCA_031835245.1). Classification (NCBI taxonomy): domain Eukaryota; phylum Discosea; order Longamoebia; family Balamuthiidae; genus Balamuthia; species Balamuthia mandrillaris. Next base: position 25,945 of record JAVKOQ010000135.1, on the reverse strand, counting down.
AATAAACCAACGTTTGAGGGGTCCGTTCGCATTCCTTGCATAACTTTCGATCCGCAAAAACCGAATGACTATTAGGTTGGTAACCAAATTTTGCAAGCAGAAAGGAGGGGAGACCCCACCACTACTTTTTTTTTTGGAGAGCAGCGACAAAGCGCACAGCAGCAAGCAAGCAAATGTGGAAGGCAGCCCTGGGTAGCGCAGGTTCGTCTGGCGGCGTGCTTGGTGCGCGTAGCAGCAGCAGCAGCGCCGCCACCGGTTTTTTGCTACGCCGGGCGACCCAGTCGGTGAGGTCGTACCAAGCGGTAAGCCCCTTTCAGGAGCTGTTACAACAGAAGCGAAAGGAGGCGCTGTTGGGCGGTGGCCTCGACAGACAGAAAAAGCAGCACGAGAAAGGCAAGCTCACGGCCAGAGAGCGAGTCGATCTTCTGTTGGATGAGGGCTCCTTCCGCGAGCTCGGCCCCTTTGTGGAGCACCGCTGCACCGACTTTGGCATGCAAAACTCAAAAATCTCAGGAGACGGCGTGGTCACGGGTCACGGAACCATTAATGGCCGACTTGCCTTTGTATTCAGCCAAGATTTTACCGTCTTTGGCGGAAGTCTTTCTGAAACTCATGCACAGAAAATTTGCAAGGTTCCTTTGCCCTTTGTCTGTGTCTCTTCTTTGCGTTTCTTTGTTCTCACTTTGTGCTTTCTTTTCTGTTTGCTCTCTCTCTCTCTCTCTCTTGCTCTCTCTATGTCTCTCTCCTTTTGTTTATATGTTGTGGGATGAGAACAGGTGATGGATCAGGCTGTTAAGGTAGGCGCCCCTGTTATTGGTCTCAACGACTCTGGAGGTGCACGCATTCAAGAGGGCGTCGATTCATTGGCTGGTTATGCTGAAGTCTTTCAGGTATGCTTTTGAGCAACTCTCTCTTTGTCTTGTTGTTTGCGAGGATATGCTTATTTCTCATACTGATGAGACTGCAATAGCGCAATGTGAATGCTTCAGGAGTTATTCCGCAGATATCACTCATTATGGGTCCCTGTGCTGGTTCGTTGTTCGTTGGTTGTATAGTCACATTTTGGCCGTGTGACTACCACGACCACCATCCATCGTTCATGCTGTTTTCTTCAATTGTAATGACCACAGCTTCATAACACCTTCCCACCTTCAACAGGAGGCGCAGTGTACTCGCCAGCCATTACTGACTTTACTCTGATGGTTAAAGACACGTCTCACATGTTCGTAACAGGACCCAACGTTGTCAAAACTGTCACACAAGAGGACATCAGTCAAGAGGCCTTGGGTGGCGCCCGTACTCATAGTACCAAATCGGGTGTTTCCCATCTCGCACTCAACAATGATGTTGAAGCACTTCAATCGTACCCATCTCTCTCTCTCTCTCTCTCTCTCTCTCGCTCTTGCATTCCTTACATGTAGTATCTTGCTGTCGAATTAACTTTTTTGCCTTGTAACGCTATCAGTGCTCGAGAGCTATTTGATTTTCTTCCGCTGTCCAATCGTCAAGAGGTGCCACACCGCCGTTCCTACGATCCACGGTTTGCATTTCTATCCATTATGATGCTCAAAGGTTTTTGTGACTAACATTTCGTTTGATGGGCTGGTGACTCAAAAGTGACCGAGAAGAACCCTCTCTTGATACTTTGGTGCCATCAGATGCAACAAAACCCTACGACATGCATGAAGTAATTGAAAAGCTGGTGGACGATGGCAACTTCTTTGAGATAATGCCGGAGTACGCTCGCAATCTCATTATCGGCTTTGCCAGAATGGAAGGAGTACGTGACCTATCCAGTATACGTTCTATTTAGGACTGTTTTGTTCTCTGATACTCACTCTAATTCTTCCGTCATTATCATAATGATGTCATTTTTACTTCCACCAAATCCGATTTCCAACAACAGAGAACGGTTAGCATAGTGGCCAATCAGCCAATGGAGCTAGCTGGTTGTCTCGATATTGACGCCTCTGTGAAGGGGGCTCGTTTCGTGAGGTTCTGTGATGCCTTTAACATTCCGATTATCACATTGGTAGATGTACCGGGCTTCCTTCCAGGTACTGCGCAGGAGTATGGAGGTATTATCCGTCATGGTGCCAAGCTCCTCTATGCTTACGCTGAAGCTACTGTACCTAAAATAACTGTCATATGTCGGTGAGTCAGAGATCTATTTCCCGCTTAGCTCTTTGAGCTTTTTATTCTCGCTTTTCCATCCTCCATATGGCACTATAGCCAGACGAAGTTTCTAACTCGGTTCCTTTTAACTTACTCCTTACAGCAAAGCCTACGGCGGTGCCTATGACGTGATGAGTTCCAAACACTTGCGCGGAGACACGAACTATGCCTGGCCCACTGCTGAAATCGCAGTGATGGGCAGCAAGGGCGCTGTTGAGATCTTGTATAAGGGTGCCGCTGACCTGGCTGCGAAGGAGGCTGCCTACAAGGCCAAGTTTGCCAACCCGCTTCCCGCTGCCGTGCGTGGCTTTGTGGACAACATCATTGTGCCAAGGCACACACGTGCTATTGTTTGCCGTGATCTGGATGTGCTCCGCGACAAGGAACTCTCCGATCCTTGCTTCAAAAAGCATGGCAACATTCCCCTCTAACATACGCATTGTTTTTTTTTTTTCGCTCGCTGCAACATTGAAACAGTTGATTCTCTCACTCCCAGTCAGTGGATGTGCTTTTAAATAGGTGCTGTTTAGAGGTTTATCTTTCTTCTCCAACGGTGAGGACAAGCTCAACCAAGTCAAGGTGAAGGGGAGAATCGCGGGTGGAATCGCGATTGGTGTAGACGCGCAGACGGACGAGCCCCTCGGGGCTGATCAACTCGGAGAGGGAATCTACGTTGTAAGTGTTGCCTCCATGCCTGAATTGACCGTTGACCATCACCGCAGAGTCGAGGGAGAACAGCTCCCAAACGCCTTTCTCGGCCTCATCCGTGCTGCCGATGGGCACCCAACCGGAGCGATCATCCCCCTGGTCGAACCTGCGGAGAGCAAAGTACCACACCCTGTTGGGGTTGCGGTTGAAGAAGTTGATGTGCAGTTCGGCATCCAGCACTGTCAGCTGGCGGTAGGCGGAGACATCAAAGTTGAGATTGATGTCGAAGGGCAGGCCGCCGGCATTGGTGTCGGGGGTAAATCGCACGCGCAGAGAGGAATCGAAGGAGGTACCAGTCTGGGTGGTCTCCTCGTCATCCAATCGGTCAAGTCGGCCCAACCTGCTGCCTGCCTTCAGCTGGGCACTGCGGGGGAAGACCTGAGTGACGAGCGGGCTGGCCGGATCGAGGAAGACCAGCTCCAGCTCGCCCAGTTCGCGCCCAGTGGGGGCGTAAATGGCAGTGAGGTGGACGGTCTGCGCCACGGAGGAGCTCACGGTCAACCTGAGGGGATTGCTGGAGCTGAGGTCATGCGAAATGACGACGTTATCCTCGTCGGCCACAAGCTGCACCATTCGGTTGCGTTCCTCCTGGCGGAGGGAGGCTCCTACAGCGGCGGCGGCCCAGGGGATGGTCACCTCATCATCGTCAGGGCCGATGAGGTAGACGTAGACGTCCAGGCTCTCATCCACGAAGTTGTGGGTGCCAGCGGGGGCTGCCACATAGGATTTGTCCTTGGAGATGCGGGTCCAGAATAGGTCCATGGTGGCCGTGCTGGCGGAGCCTTGGGTGTGGATGACGTAGGGGCTGTTGATACCGATGACATCTTCGGCGGTGCCGGGCACGTAGCCTGAGAGATCCAAGGGGAAGAAGATGCTTTCCGTCTGGGCGGTAGCCTCGCACTGCACGTTCTCCTGATAAGCGTCATTCGTAGAGGGATTGCAACCGTTGTATGGCCTGGAAGCCACCTTTACTGCCGTGGCTCTTCTTACTCCTATCACGTAATCATCCTCTGCCCCATCTTCAAACGGCCCTAACGCGAACTGGGCATGGTAAGCCCGTGTGATACTAGTAGAGGCTGTGCGGGTGGTGTAGACTCCTGGAGCCACAAGACTCATATCGAGGGAGGGCGCTGGTCCTTCCTGAAGCGCACATAGGGTGGCCAGCAGGCAAAAAGTGGGGATATCCGCCATGGCCGTGTTCCTCTTGGATGGTTTTCGCTTTTCGCTTTGTAAGGAGAGGTCCTTGCAGAGAAAAGAAAACCCGCCAAAATTGGCGTTTGAACGGTTCAGTTTTTTTTTTTCGATGAGTTTAAACTACGCGAAGCTATTGGCGGAAACGACGGAGTTTAAATCTTCACGACGACACAGGGATGGAAGAAAGGGGCGTCGGTTGGTTCAACTAACTATTGAGGAAAAAAGGAAGAAAAGCACAAAAACAAAGCATTACACCCTTCATAAAGCACTCACCCTGCACGAGAGATTTTTTGAAGAAAAAAAGCGGAAAGCAAATCCTAGCAGAGCAGAGGTTGGGAAGCCAGCCACCCACCCCGCCAGTTATGTGCCACAGTGTTTAGCCCTTGTACTGGACGAAAAGGGCACGCAGATTGCCAGTCCTGCAAAGCTGTTGGAAGGCCTTTCGAAGCTCGAAGCGGATGGCTTTGAGGTTCTCCCTGTCGACGACGCGGCCCAAGTCGTGGGTCAGCTCAAAGGGGTCTTCGATGGAGAACCAGTGGTTTTCACGGATGTCGGTGGGGATCCTCTCCCAATCCTTCTCCTCTTTGGTAAGACAGCCGCCGGTGCGCACGCTCACCACCTTGTGTCTGTACTCAAACTCGTGGGCATAGAAGCAAAAGAAGGCGGCGAGGAGGCTACCCAGGCTCTCTTCGTTGCGCTTTCCAAAGTCTCGAAGCTTGTCCGTTGCCTTGTAGTAGTAACAATCAAACCCCTCTACCAACTCTTCTTCCGCCACCCCGCTCTCGCCTCCCTCCTCTCCCACTGGCGGTGACGATGTTGCTGATTGTGGTTGTTGTTTAGCATTGGCGGGAGCAACGGATCCTCCTGCTGTCGCTGTTGCTACTAGAAGGGGTTGTTGCCGGCGCTGCCTCTTCCGTCCCATGGCCTGCAAGCAAGGCAATACTGGAGGATCGCGTTGCTGCAAAAAGTGGATGACTAGTAGCACCCAAGCGTAGGAACTTGGGGTGCCACGGTATGGCTCGTTCAGCTGCCGCTTCTTGGCCCAGTGCTTAATGATATAACACATGGTCCGAAGACGTGGATCTATTTCGGCGTAGGCTGCTATGAGGCGGGTATTGTACAAGGCTAAAAGGTTGTTTACGCATATGTCACAAGATAGACGACTGTACAACCATGATAATGATGGATAAAATGATAAAGAGAAAAATAGAATGAGCAAAAAGTTTTTCTCTTTTCAGTGTTTGAAAAAAACAAACAATAGAGTGTATACCTTTTGGGGTCTACAAACTTTACAATGGGTACTCTTGCTCTGGAGAGGCTGACAACGTTTTTCATACCATCTGCATGGAAAGAGCATAGAAGAGAAAAGAAGAGAAAAGAGGAATTTTTTTTAAAACTAGGAAATAGAATTATGTGGTCACCTAAGAGAGGGAAGACGCACTTCGTTGCAAAATTTCCGCCAACAATTCCACAATTTGCTCTCTTGAACCGAGGGTTTGGTCTACAGTGAGGCACAGGTCCAAGTCACCATGGCGAAGGCACATGTCATTTGCGGATGAGCCAAAGAGATGGAGCTGCGCGTTATAGTCTTGATTCGTAGAATGGCATCAGTAGAGCGAGCGAGAGAGAGCAAGAGAGAGAGAGAGAGAGAGAGAGAGAGAGAGAGTAGAAATATTGAGGAAAAACAGCAAGCGTAAAAGACAGGAAGAAGCACTGGGAGACATTGACACTGGAGCTGAGGAAAGGTACCAGACAAAGCTCGAGTGACAATGTGTTGCAAACGAGGAAGCAATGAAAGCTTTTTATCAACTTCTACTTGGGCCGGGCGGAGGGCTTGGTAGGTCGTAAGCATGTCCTTGGTAATACGGTCTACTTTGTCTTTTGTGAGCTGAGAAGCATAGTGTGGCAAAGGTCTGGTATAGTTCCTGGTGGCGTTGTGATATGTTTCCGAAGAAGAGGGCTGTGATGGTGGAGGTTGGGATTGGGGCTGGGCAGAACTACTACTAGTATCAGAAGGAGAAGAGGCAAGAGGGTTGTTGGAGGAGTTGTTCTGTTTTGCTACCCACCGTTTACCATTGGCGTGATGGGCATGGCCAGGGAAGGTAGCAGTTGGTGGAGCCGTTGGTAGTTGAACGTCTTGGTCATGATCGGTGGCTAGGAGAAGCTGATTGGAAGGTGGTTGAGGTGTTTGTATGGTAGAGTGATTTGAGTTGGATTCTTTTGGGATCTCTTCACTGGTGTCCGTCGTTGCGTCTGTTGAAGGTTCCTTGCCCAGCAAACGTAAGATGTGCTGCTCAATGGACTTCAAATCGTTTGACGGAGGCCCTGAAATGCGTTTGTAAGTGACCAAAGAACGAAAAAAGGCTAGCAACACAACAAAACACGGAGGAGGAGGAGGAGGAGACAGAGAGAGAGAGAGAGAGAGAGAGACAGAGAGAGAGAGAGAGAGAGAGAGAGAGAGAGAGAGAGAGAGAGAGACAGAGAGAGAGAGACAGAGAGAGAGAGAGAGAGAGAGACAGAGAGACAGAGAGACAGAGAGACAGAGAGACAGAGAGACAGAGAGACAGAGAGACAGAGAGACAGAGAGAGAGCATGAGAGAAGAGGAGAGAAGAACGAGACAAGAGAGAAGCGCGCAATTGAGAACACAGAAGATACCTTGTGGCGTTTGTTGTGAGGATGGGAAGGGAGGAGAATAGCTGTGGTGGGTCTGAAAGCGTGGAGGAGGCAAGAAAGCAGGTGGGCCAAAGGGATAGGGGGGAGGGAAGGGCTGGGGTTGCATGAATGGATGGTACGTGGGATAGGGAGGCTGAGGGCGGTGGCCAGTCATTGCTGTTGTGGCTGGGGGCGCCCCCGAGCTGCTCATTGGGTAGGAAGGAGTGGCCACACCGTCCAAAGAGCCTCGGTCACCAAGAAAGGCTGCAAAAAAGCTGGAAGATGGGGACGGGTCGGCCGCCGAAGGTTGTGATGACGAAGAATGAGAGGGGCTAGAGAAAGACATGATGTTGTTGCTGCTGCTGCCACTTGAAGAAGAACAAGCCCTGCTGCTGTCCGCTACATCAAAGAAGGAAGGAGTTGATTGCAGCAAAAGACCCCCCCAACGGCAGAAGGCGGCCACCCAGATCTTCGTTGGTTTTTGGTTTTTTTTTTTTTTTTTTGGTGGTTTGTTGCGGTTGCTCCTCAGGCAGTTGGGTGAGGTTGATGATGCGTGATTGAGTTTGAGGTTGATGATGTGTACTTTATTGAGCCCGGAGTTAGGGCCATTTAGCCGATTTTTATTGGTTGTTGGAAACTGGGAGTTAAGTTGAGCCAATGATCTTCTTGCTGCAGTAAACCGCTTTAGAAAATAAGAAATAAAGAAAATTTAACCCCTTTTCCTTATGAAAAAGGAGGGATAGCCAAAAAAAAAAAAAAACAGAATTTTTTTTGAAAAAACCAGCGTAGAGAAGGACGAGCTCCGCACTGTCACGAACCTTGTAGAGAGGCGTAAGGTGCGAGTGAAAAACAAGTGGGGAAGAGCTTCGTTGGGCTGGTGGAAAGGGAAAATAAACAATGAAAGTACTTTTGTGTGTGCTTTTGTTTTGCGTTGCACAGAGTTGTTTGGGGCAGGCCCCTCACCGATTTGGCCCTGACCTGCTCCCTGTTGAACCAAGGAGGTTCGACACCAAAGCCGTAGACCTCCAGGACCTGCTCCGAGTGATAGGCGCAAGTGACCCTACCGTGGATTTGCCCAATGAGCTTGCATTGTGTGGTCGCGAAGTGCACAACGAGCGCATCGTAGCTGTCCCTCAACCTGCAGAGTCTTCTGTTCGTAAAGGTGAGCTACCTCTCATTCCATCATATTGTCCGCGATGAACTAATCCGCTCCTACTTTCCAGCCACCCGGATTCCTAGGCTTTACAATAAGCCTCCTCACGGCCCGGTGAACACCCACTTCCCTCCTAATGTGGTGAACTTCCGTCCCAACTGGAGCTCAGAGAAGCCCTCGGCACAGAAGAGGAACTTTTATCCAGCTGGTGCTGGTCTTAACCCGAGGAATTTCTGGAGGACCTCCATCCTCAACACAGACCTTCAAAGCCTGCACCCTTACTCGGCCATCGTCCGCATCGCCACAATCTCCGATGATAACACCACCATTCACTGCACTGGTGCCGTCGTGGGTCAGCAGACAATCGTCACAGCCCCCCACTGTGTAGCCACCGCAGTCGAGCCTCCAGTCATTCTGGCAGGAGCGTTCCAGAACAAGCCATACGAAAGAGCCAGGTGGAGCGGACACGCTTTCCTGGTAGATGAGGTGTGGATCCCGGACGAATGGGACCCGTGCTCCTTCACTAGCACTGTTGTTCATGGCAGCCCCACCGATGTGCCCGTACCTTCCAAGGGAAGCTGGGCGTTGTTGCATACTGCTTCGAACGTCTGGAAGAGGGACTTCTACTTCAACGTCGGTGCCGTCACCGGTACCCTGGCCCTAGGTGCCATTTATCTTCCGGACTATGCTACCTTCCCAGGTTTCGACTCCCGAAGGGTGGATGGCCAACGGCTCCATGTTTTAGACGCCAACGTGGAGGCTGTCTTCAACTACCCTCGTGGACTCACCGACAATCTCACCTTCTACGACGATTACTTCAACGTGGAGGGACCCTGGGCTGCTCGTGGCGCTCCGGCCATCGTCAATCTTGGTCCTGCTCATGATGAAGATCTGGATGTTGCCCGAGTGAGGCACGTCTACTGGTACAAGCTCAGGAACGTTGTCAGCGGGGTTGTCTCCCGGTTCGCCACCGAAATTGAAAACGGCGATGTGCACAGCAGCTCAGGCTCACTGTTCGGTGATGATTTCAAGGAGTTTTACTACTACTATTGCGAGCACACCTGTGAGGACGATTGCTACGTTGACCATGCTTGCGGTAACGGCCGCATCGATGAGCCTCCCAGACTGGAAATGGAGGCCTTGCAAGACATTTGGTGGATTCCGGAAGAGTGTGACGCTGGCCGAACTAACTCTGATGAGCCTAATGCTCCTTCCCTGTGTCGCCGTGACTGTACTCCTTTGCGTTGCGGTGACGGTATCATTGACGACCTCTTCGGAGAGGAGTGTGATGACGGTATCTTGAACAACGATCTTGGAGAACCTGGAGTCAGTTGCAGTACCAGATGCCGTATCGTTGAGTTCCCTATTCCCATCGTCATTGACGATTTTGTCTCGACCCCGCAGGACACTGCTGTTGTTATTGACGTGCTGGATAACGATGACCGAGTTGAGGGCAACACTGTCACTGTCTTTTCTCCCCCGACCTTCGGCACCGTCACCAATATCAATCCTGTAACCGGAGCGATTACCTACCTTCCAAACAACAGGTTCACCGGCACTGAGACCTTCGAATACCAGGCGTGTACCCTTCAAGGTGACTGTGATACCGCTACGATCACCGTTCTTGTTATCGTCAACTGTGTGGAGGATTCTGCCACTACCACTGCTAACATTCCTATCAACATCAACGTTCGCAACAATGACGGCCTCTGGCCGCTTAACGGTATCTCGATCGAGACTGTGGCCGCTAGCGGCAGTTTGGCCATTCAACCTGACGGCACTGTCACCTACACACCCAACCCGAACTTTGCTGGTGACGACCAGTTCACGTACAGGGTTATCGTTAACGCGCTCCCTAACACAGACACCGCCACCGTCTTCATTGTGGTGAATCCTATCGCCATCGATGACTCTTTCACCGTCTCGCAGAATGCCCCCATTTTCAACGCTCCTGTGGCCGACAACGATATCGGTGTCAACCCACAAACCCTTCAGTCAGTATTGCCGACCGCAGGGTTGGCATCCAGTGTCACTTTCTTGCCTACCGGTGTGGTTCAGTACGACCCCAACGTGGCTGGCTTCGATTCCTTTGCCTACGAGATTTGCGTCTACAATACCCCTACCCGAAGGCTTTGTGACACCGCTACTGTGAACGTAATCGTTGAGCTGGTAGCCGTTGATGACTTGCTGATTGTGGATCATGGCACTCAGGGCAGCATCAACGTAGCCACCAACGACGGTGCAGGCAGGAACCCCAACACCGTTGTTATTTTAGGAAACGTGCCCGTTGCGGCTGGTGTGGCCACTGCGACTACCGGAGGAAACATCAATTTCTTCCCTTCTGCCCGCTGGGCTGGCAGCACCTTCTTCACCTACGAGATATGTGTGGACGTAGGTAGGACTAACTGTGACAATGCCGATGTGGACGTTAAGGTCCGCATGGATGCCGTGGACGACACCTTCGACGTTCCTCAAGGAGTTACCACCGGGCTCAACATTGTGGATAACGACGCCATCACCAGGAACCCTGCTTCCATCACCTTCCCCAACGGTCCTACCACTGCTAACGGAGCCACAGTCACTGTCAACTTGGCCTTGGGCACCGTGACCTATACCGCCAACGTAAACGCTGCCTCAAGCGTAGATACCATTGTCTACAGCATCTGTACGCTTGACTCAGCCACAGGCATTGACGGCTCAAACTGTGACACAGCCACCATCACCTTCAACACCGCTCTGGCCGTGGAGGACGACGTGGCCTTCACCACCCAAGACACTTTCGTGGATATCGATGTGGAGGCTAACGATGCTCCCAACGCCGACGAGAACAGCGTTGTGGTGATCTCTGGTCCCAGCCGCGGAGCCGCCAACCGTGTCGGCGGTATTGTTCGCTACGTTCCTGGTGAGGGCTACGCCGGGCCGGATACCTTCAACTACACCATCTGTGCTGATGGCCAGCCTACTAACTGCGGAGAGGGCCGTGTCGACGTCAGCGTACACATTGTCTCTGGCAACGACTGCTTCACCATTCCTCAGGGCAGCAGCTTGTCGGCCGGAGACGTCAAACCAAACGACGGTTGGGGAGATACCAACACCTACACCCTTCTCACCGGCCCTGGAGAGCTGACTGGCACTGCTAGCCTTCACCCCGCCACTGGCATTTACTCCTACACCCCGCCTGCTGAGGACTTTGCCGGCTACGTCAGGGCCGAATACGAGCACTGCGTGCAGGATGAAGTTCTCTTTGACTTCACCGGCGAGAACAACTGTGACGAGGCCTTTGTGGACGTGCGCGTGCTTCTCTCCCTCAACGACGAAGAGTTTGGTGTCTTCAGGACGATGCTCCTGCCCCCACCCAACCCCAACACCTTCACTTACTTTGAGATCTTAGCCAACGACAACGGTGCCATCCTGGATCTTGGCACTTTGACCGTCAGCCCCGTGGGTGGCGCTAACATCCTCGTCGACACCCGCGAGGACGGTTTCCTCGAGTTCTTCCCTGGCCTGAACGTGGCCAACCCCGTCTGGGGCATCTACGAAGTGGACTACACCATTTGCGTGGATGAGGGTGAGTTCACGGAAGCCACCTGCCAGGGCACCACCAGCAACTGCGACACTGCCCGGGCCGTTATTGACGTCGGTTCTTTTGCCAACTCTTTGGGTGCTCCTGACGGCGTGGAGCTCTTCGACGGCTTTGACATTACTCTCAGCGCTATCGTCTTCCCCACACCTGGTGCCCCCAGCACCGTCAGAATCCTCAACGACAACATTCCTTTCGCTAGCGTCACCGTCAACAACGTGGCCGGCACCATCCGAGTCGTAAACACGCAGGCTGATGAAGGCGACTTCACCATGATTTTCTTTGACTACTGCTACTGTAAGGCTGCCGGCATGAGCTGCTCCGACAAGGGTAACCCACAGAGGGGCTATGCCGATGCCAACTCCTTCACTTGTGTCCAAAACACCATCCTTATCATTGCTACCAACCAATAAGCGCTTTTTCTTGTTTTGTTTTGTCCCTCCTCTTGTTTTTGCTCTCTCCCTTTCCCTGTGTTACAAACCCTTGAACGGAGTGCCCCCTCCTTTGGCACGCACACGTCACTTCGGTATTAGGCTTGGGCTGGGTGTGCAACCAAAAGCCAATTGGCTCGCTTCTTCTTTCTGGCAGGAGTAACAGTCCACCTTTTCTTGGAAGCTGAGAACGTCCCAGCCAAAGCTTTCCTCTCTGAGTGGGGCGCCGTTTGACCCCTTTGGGAAGAGGCGCACAGAAGGCCCTTCATGGGGCCACTCGGCTAAATAGCCCTCCCCTTCTATATGCGCGAAAGGCGGTTGAGCCGACGCCCCATAGGTGCAGATGATAAGAGAGACAACGGAAAGCAAAGCGAGCAGGTGAAGAAGGGATGTTATATGGCCCATTTTTTTTTTGAAGTGGGTTGCCTTTGGAAGAAGAGGGTTAGGTGAGCTGAAAGAACATGAGGAAGGAAAGCTGAAGGCACGAACAAAGATAACAACGCGGGCATAACGCGTAAACTGTGTTAATGAATTGATCATTATCCTCTTCATCTGCCGCAATATTAGGCTTAACCGTTAACCCTAACCTTGAATGGAACGGTCACAAAAAAAAGACAATGAAAGAAACTGCAAAAACAAAAACAAAAACAAAAAAAACAAACAAAAACAACGAAAGGACAAGCAAGCGAGCAAGCAAGCAAGAACAATATCAACACCATAAGACAACAATAAAGAAGGAGAAGAGAGAGAGAGAGAGAGAGAGAGAGAGAGAGAAGAATAAATGGATGAAACAAATGAAGTGTAAATGCTTGGAAGTTACAAAAATATGAAAGAAGCAGGCAGGTGGTAGGAAGTGTGTTGGCATGTTAGCTGGTGCTGTTGTACTGGAATGGAGAGAAGAAGAGTACAAGAGCAACCAATGCAGACAGCATCAACACTGTTGTGACGCTTGCCTGCATGCGTGAGAGAGAGAGCAAGAGAGTAAGTGGCATTGCAGTTGGGCATATGATGGGAAACAGGAACGTACCGCAGCCAAAGTCATGGTGTTAGACGTGACACAAAACGTGTTGCAACAGTAACAGCAGCAGGAAAGGCAACCTTCCTCATCAAAAGGACCTTGTCGCGGTGTGCAAAAGAACAGAAGACGGAGGAAGTAGGAGGAAAAAACACAAAATAACACAATATAACCAAAAGATGAACAGAAAAGAAAAACAAGTATGTCAGCCAGCAAGTCGCCGTCCCTTGGAGGGTGCGGCTTCACTCACCGCAAACGCAAAACTGGCAACAATGTTCCTCCGCAAAGGGATCCACCGCCGACGTGCGCGAGAGCGGGTCCGACCGGTCCGTCGCAAGCTTGGACTCCTTTCCTCCCATCCTTTGTTGTTGTTGTTGTTTTTTCTCTCTTTCTCCCACCACTACTCTTTTCGTGGTTTGGGTCTTGCTACCTTTTTTTTTTTTTTGTTTAAAACAAACACAACGGCGGCCCTCCCGCCCCTCAATTAATTAAATTAACAGACTGCCTTCCCCCTAAAGCGGCTCAATGCTTTGATCGGTTACTGAAAGTTTCAAACCACCAATCAAAAATCAAAACGGAGGCTTTATCTTACCATAAAAAGGCCATTTTCTGTTGTCTTTTTCTTTGTCTCATCTCTAGCAGAGATCTTTCACGTCGACAAAAATTCATTGCTCCGCTTTAGGGGGGGGGGTAAAGCGGCGCCACGCAGCAAAATTTGGTGGGGAAAAAAAAGGACAACACTATGCCTTCTCTGCTATTTTAGCTGGTGGCAATTTCTGTCGACTGCTTCGCTTTAGGGTGGTGATGACGCTCAGAAGCATGATTGTCTGTTTAATTCATTTGGGGGGTAGGGTCCGTTCCGTTCCGAAGAAGGCCAGCCCAACATAGACGCACTTCGCCATGTCGGTCGGCCGCCTTGTTGCCGCCTCCACCTCCCGCTTTCAGCTGCACCGGAGCGGCGACCACAAAGAGATACTTTTGCACATTCTCAGCTACAAACAAGCCGGTTTGTGCTGCGTTCTTTCCTTGTTTATCTCTTTGCTTTGTTGTTTCGTGTTTATTTCTCATTCGTTCCTTCTTGTTCCTTTACCCTCCACCCCAAGTCGGCTTTATGGAAGATAAACCGCCTGGCTATTGCATCTTGCGTCTTGACCCAGTCTTCATCGAGCAACACTCCCGATCACCGTTTGCTTCTTCTTCTTCTTGTTCTTCTTGTTCTTCTTCTTCTTCTTCTTGTTCTTCTTCTTCTTGTTCTTCTTGTTCTTCTTCTTCTTCTTCTTCTTCTTGTTCTTCTTGTTCTTCTTCTTCTTCTTCTCCCATCACTCTTCCCTCTCCCTCCTCCTGCCTAACAAGATATTGCATTACGCGTCGCAGCCTCTACATAACCTACAAGTACAACGGGCTGCTGCTCTCCCAAGCTTTGAGAGGTCCTCAAATAAACGTAAAGGCCTCTAAGAAAAAAGGAGTGGTCATATGTCATACCGATAAACGACATTTCAGGTATACTCCCTCCTGCTTCTCTTCTCTTCTGTCGTTATGTAGTTCTCTTCTCTCCTGTCTCCGCTCCCAACATAATAATAGCCACATTTTGAAGATGTGCGACTTTCTGGTTCGTCTTCGTGCCTTCATATCCGAATTTGTCAGCAACAAGAACTTTGTTGGTTTGTTCTCTCTCTCTCTCTCTCTCTCTCTCTCTCTCTCTCTAACAGCTATTCCAGAAAAAAAGATAGAGACAGATGCGGACCTTGACAAAGAGATACTTTATCGTAAGTTTTTGATATATCCTGATAGCAGTACTCGCCTGGTTGTAAAAAAGAAAAAAGAGGTATATTTTTCTTGTGATGCGTGTTCTGAGCTCTTGTCCCTTTAAGTAACTCGATATACCTCCCCAGGATGAAGTAGAAACAGCAGAATGTGGCATCGTTTTTGGTACTATCATGGCACTACCTCCCATCACCCATTTAACTGCTTTTACGTTCCACTTACCCTTCCGCCATTCATGGAACAGAGAACATGTCGTTTTTCTCCAAGATAGGGCATGATATTAAAACTATTGAGAGGTAACGCCATCTTTGTAATGTGTTTGAGAGATAGTACATAGAGAGAGAGAGAGAGATGCCAATTTATACTAATGAATGCATTCTGTTCTCTACAAAGCTTTAATGATTTCTTGTCGGGTATGAATTCTCTTTTCTATTTATTAGCATTTCATAAATGCTCACTTCTCTGTTAACATGAACAAAAGCATTCCTTGGTGTTGACTCTTCCAGTGAATTGGAATGCAACCAACTTCCTTCACAATCACCCGACTCTTCCCTCTCCCTTCGTCGCAAGGTATGTTGTACTGTATTTGTACTCATAAATGCCAAGTATACTAATGTCACCATTCTTACCATCTGTCTAGTCGTTTGCTCCGATCACTGTGAACGCAAAAGAAAAAACTCGCCTTATCGAAACACTAAAAGGAGCGATTTCAGGAGTTGAAGAAGCACAGGGCGATAGTTTGGTGAAGGTAATGCTTTGCTATCTTTGCTATATTTGTTGTTCTTGGGTGAACAGTATATATTTACTACTTTCGCGAACGTAGCGGACTTTGCCAGAAATAGTTTACTAACACATTTGTTTCTTTGGTACAGAGGACTGCAGCTGTACAAAAGGTTCAAGATATTCTCAAGGAGATATTCGAGTCGGTGAAAGTGGTTCAATTAGCTGAAGAGAAAATGGTTTTGTCCTTCAACGCTTTATTTCCTATCTGTATTCTAACTTTACTCACCAGGATTGGATCAACCGAGGTCTTCTTGATACGTTAATATTGTATAGAGGTATATTTTCATTTTCGGCATTGATGTTGGCGAGATTTTTTGATTTGTTTATTTTTTATTTTTATTTGTTTTTTTGTTTATTTTTAAAAATAATTGCAAAAAAAAAAAAACAGAGTTCTTAGGCTTTAACGATGGAAACAAATCAGCTCTTGCTCTACAAGATAAACGCGATGTAACAATGATAAAGGTATCATTAGTACCTCTCTCTTTTCCCGCCATTTTTGTCTGACTGCTTTCTCCTCTATGTCGCTTTGATAAAATACCCAGATTCTGAAGCATCTGGTCAGCAATAATCCTGAAGGCAGCAGAGCATTATGTATATCCATGTTTCATGAAATGGAAATAACCCAACAAGGAGCTATACAAGTATTAGAACAACAAACAACCGCCTATGGCCCCTCTGAACCAGGAAACAGCTCCCTGGATTCGTTGCTCAGTCAGCTGGCGACTCTATGGGAAATTTTCTCTTCGCTCATCCGCGATTACGATGCCAATCCACTTCCATGGATATTCGTGCAAGAGCTTGGGGTCCTCTACCTTTCCTTTCTGTTTAAAAACACATTTAACCAAATAAACGTACTAACGTTTTACTACAGGTGGCTAGGCTGTTGGACGTTTATGTGCAGGCTTCTATGCAAGCAGAGAAGGATTTGAAAGCAGAGGAACAACGTCGACGATCTCTTCTCAAGAAAACTAGACAAGAAAATATGAGTGTCTATCGACTGGAACTTCCTTCTCAAACCATCAGCAAAATGGCAACCACCCAATCCTCGCATAGTTTTAGCGGAGAGAAGAGCTCCCAAACTGTTCCTCCTCAACAATGGACGAACGCTCAACACTCCAATTCGAATATTCCTTCAGAGGTGGTAGCTTTTACCCCAGAAATGGAGCAACAACTAAGTGCGCAGCGTCTCTCTGTTCGTTCTGCAATAATCAGTGGGAACGAGCAAGCCACCGAGGACGAATATCTGTCGGAGATGCCCTCTACCGATACCTCCTATTTCAGCAGCGATGATAGTGAAGATGAAGACAGCCGTGAGGAATCGGAGGAGACGAGTGATGAAGATCGGAGCGATGACGCTGACGATTCCTCCGGAACAAGCAGTGATAGTGAGGGCTGTATCGTACAGAATAATCAAAGCAAAGGATCTCCCTCTCGACCGATGGGACAAAAAACTAAGAAGGAAAATCCAGGATTGCCTGCGGACGTGCCTCGACTCCTCCTTCCTACCAAACTAAGCAACACTCCACAGTTAAGAGATGGACCAAAGGAGCATACATCTAGCCGATGGAGCCGCCGCATCAAGAAATCAGGAATGCTAACTCCTCACACGCCGGTCCCTCCTCCGGGAGCCCTCACTCCTACCTCCCTTCCTCCTCGCTCTGCCTCTGCCTCTTTCATTGGCTCGATGAGTGGTGGAAGAGACGCAATTGTGGCAGCTGTGAATATAACCTCCTCTCCTGCCTCCTCTTCCGAACAACTGCGGACCAGAGGGCATTCCTTTTATCTAACGGCCAGGCAGGAGCTCTCCAACCTGGCCACCAACCTGGGAGCGACCGCCGTATCTTCCGATCTGACAGCATTGCTGCCCTACAAAGCCGGAGTGGAAGAACAAACCACAGAACAGAGTGTCATCGCTCGCAGAAAGAGGCAAAGCCAGAGATTAACCATGAATCTGGATTCTTTGAAAGGAGGGTCCTCCATTTCTGTATCTCGTCGTTCGGCCACCAACTTTCAACGTTACTCCACTGCTTTCCGCATCAAGCGTCATGCATTCAACATTCTAGCGTGCTTGGCTTCCAATCCAAAGCTTCTGTACTACATTCGCAACCCCGCCAACATCTGCTTCACTGAACTAGAGCGGATGAACAGGATGGATAAGCTAGAGCAAGATCTGGAGTTTAAGCAGCTCATTTTCTCCGTATTACGGCCCTTAGCGGAACGAGTGGAGCTTGTGCATAGGGTGGAATGGCAGGCTGTTACGGAGTCGCTGCCCCCGGAACGCCAGCTGGCCTTTCGCCGTAAGCTTGACCGGTTCCTCTTCCGTGTTCACACCGCTCTGCACGCTGCGCTTTCCATTCATGACCACCGTAAAAAAGTCAAAGAGGTGGAGAATTACCTCAGAATATTGGCAGACTACATGGAGCATTGTCCTACGCGTGTTATGTCATCACAGGTGTTGGATGTGTGCATGGAAACCGTACTCCACGTTAAACTGATGATTTTCGGCAAAGAGTTAACTGATAGTAACGGCAGATTCTCCATGAGACATCTTCGTTTGATCAACCTTCTTCTGCGCATTTTCGGAGCAATGGCCTGCCAGAACAGACACCCACCTACCATGGCCTTCCTCCTTGCTCTCTTGGTGGAGCCCATGGACACTATCTCCTACGTCAAAGATTACGCCCATCTCCTGCTGTTGAATCATAAAGCACGCCTTCACATCGAGAACTCGGAAAGCAAGGAAGCGCTTTCTCAGTATTGCGTGACGGTACTCAAGTACTTTAACTCTTTGCTTCAACTACTTCGTCGCTGTTTGGAGGATGTAACGCGCATGTTGGAAGAAGAGAAATGGGCTCAACAAGGAAAAACGGACATGCACAAAGCTGCCGACTTCGCTTTCCTTAAACTTCGGGCCAATCGTGCTTCTGCCCACTCCCCTCGGAAACGAGAACGGCTAGCTCCAGTTGAGGAAGTGTTAATGGACGAGGATGGAGAGGAAGCCGCCTTACCGTATAATGGTAATGATCGAATCGCTAGTCGAAACCCTAGCTCTCTGCTCGAGTTGCGGAGACAACGTGATCACTCTCTATCGCTTCTTCGCAGGTTTGAGTTTCTTATCAGGTATCTCTCTCTCTCTCTCTTAATAATATGGGAGGATGATGGTTGGACTTATTGTTGCACTTCAACGTAGGCCAGAGACAGGCTTCATAGCTCAATTTTTGAACATGATAGCAGGCGTGCATCATCATGTGCATTATGAGGAAGAAAAGGAGTTTCTTATTTTTCTACGTACCGCGTTAACCATTCCAGGCAATCCCTTTGTCCATCAGAAACATTTTATAGATTCCATCATCAGCCAGCACTACCTGAGGTTCCTCAAGTTGTACAATGGAGAAGGAGAAGATAACAAGACTCTCATCCTCTGCCAGCTAAGACTGGCAGTACTGCTTGCCTTTGCGGAGAGCAAGAACCAGAAGATTGTGCTCAAGTTTTTCCAGCTCAAGACCATGGACTTCCTTGTGCGTACTTCATCATCAATTATTGTTATTTGCTTTGCCGTTTTAGAATTTTTTCTTTCTTTGTTTTGAAGAAGACAAGGCTCTCTCTAACTTGCAGTTGCTGCTAAAAACCTTTGCGGTTGGCCACAGGTGAGACAAGTCAACTTGGAATATGAGATTATTCTCAAAAAGGCCAAGTATATGGAAGAGCGCGTGCAAATCGCAGCCACCAAACCAAAAGGCTCAACGATAGCATCCCGCACTCCTCCTGCTTTCCGATCGGAAACACCACTGCAAAAATCGCCGGCGTTGCACAAGTCCTCCACCGACCTGCACGGTAACAGCAAGTCAAGCAAGCGAAAGAATCCTGCCCTTAGGCTAAGCATGCCTCTTTCGCTTAGTGGTCTGGTTTCTGCTGTTGGTGGAGGAAGCTCTTCTTCCTCGGAAGCCAGTCGTCCTACATCCAAGTTGGCCATCTCCGCTGCTGCTGCCAGAAAGAGAAGCAACACAGCCTTGTCCTCCTCTTCTTCTTCCGCCACTTCCTCTGTCCAGAAAGCAACAGCTGAGGTAGGTAACCAGCGAGAACACGTTGATAGCGAGGGTAGCAGCCAAAACAGCAGCGACGAAGATGGCTCTGAGGAAAGCATTCGAACGGGGAGCTACGATGGCCACAGCAGCAGCGATAATGACTACGACGATGACGACAGCGATAACGAGGATGAAAAGCCGGGCTTCTCGCTTGGTATTCCACCCTTGACCCTTACTGCCCAAGTCACAAAGGACGGCTCCTCGTCCCTTCCGAATAATGGCAATAATGGTTTGTAGTATGAGAATATAGAAAGACCCGATGACAATCACTCATCTTGATGCTACCAACAGAAACACCAAGCATCCCCACCCTATCTCTGGGTGGAGCGGGAGGGCAAAGTAGTCCCAATACTGTTGCTGATCAGGGCAAAGACGAAGGAAGTGAGAGCGATGACAGCACAGAAGCCAGCAGCGAAGAGGACGGTGATGACGATGAAGAATCATCTGAAGAATCAGAGGACGACAGACCCAAACCAATGATCCCCACCCTACTTCTTACCGCTGAACACACCAAAGACCATAGCAGCCCTGCTTCTTTTGTGGAGGCAGAAGCTACCACCGCCAGAGCTGAAGATAACAACAACCTGAACAAGGCAGAAGGCGCAACTTCCCCGCACACACCAAAGCAAGAGATAGCCATAACAATACCATCGTTGGTCATTCCGTCGTTGTCTCTTGACATGAGCAAACTGGGTGGCGGTAGCGGGATAGTCCCCAAAACTGCTACCGATGACAAAGAGTTAAATAGCAGCAGAACTTCTCCGCAGCGAGTACGGTTCACGGATGCAGCGGGAGGAGAAACCGCCTTGGTGGAAGGTGCGCAGCATGTTCCTAAGCTCAAGTTCACAGAGGAAGTGCTGTCGCTTATAAGTGATTTCAAATCGAAGGACGTTGTTGAAGAGGTTCATTATCTATGTTATACTTGCTTTAGTTCAGTAGCTTTTCTCACTTCTAAGGTGCTGTTTTATTGCAGTCATTGGAGAATAAACCAGAGGAGCCTTTACAAGGTCTCAGTGCCATCGAGCATCGCATCTTACGACGTGACCCCAGCTTGCAATTCGTACGCTTTGCATTTTTCTTTTATGTTTTACCTCTTGGTCATCCTCATGTCCTGTTTCCACTTTCTGTAGCTGAAGAAGAAGAACGGACAAGTGTTGCACATGAACCGTTACAAAGACGAGGCCGAGGATTACAATGCTCTCACTCCAGAAGACCTCATTGAACGCAATCAACTGTACCTTACCGAACGTAATGACAGAAAGATATATATGTCAGCTGAGTTGCATACCACCTGTCTGCAACTTATATTTAGTCTGATGCTTACCAGCATGTTCGTATTTTACTTCCTCTTCAATGTTGGAGAATTGTGAATATTAACCGTCCCGCTTGCAACCTCTAGTGGCACTCTTGAATCACTATACGTGGACCAGTATCCTCTCAATAGCAAGAAGCTAAACATCCCTTACCTTCTCCACACACGTACGTTCTCTTTCGATATTTATTTTTGTGTAGTAATAAAAGTTTATTTGCTCTGAGAGCAACACCAATCTATACATAAAAAGTAAGCCTTGTACATACATAGTGTACTCTTACTTTTCTTACTCCCTCATCCTCAATGCCTTCCCAATTGTTACTCAATTCACAAGTGAAAGGTGTTTAATGAGATTTCAGACCAACTTTGTATCATCTAGCTATCCTTTTCTTTCCCTTTCCTTTTTCCTCTTTTCCTTGCTTACATTACTTCCAAAGACTGATAAAATGCAGAAGAACTTCCATGCTTCCAACTTGCTCTTGCTGCCCATAATCTCCAGACTCGTTTACAACTTTGCTTACATTGTTCCATCTCTTGAGCTCTGTTACATTTCTTTCCACTTGACAGGAGCTTTGTTGTACAGTCTTCTATAATCAGCTTTCTGACTTGTTCTTCACTTCCATTGTCCACACTCCAGATTCTAAAGCGATCTTCCCAAAGGTTAGGACACCTTAACAGGAAGTGTTCTGCTGTTTCTTCCTCAGCATCACAAGCAGGGCACTTGCTATCCTCCTCAGACTGCTGAATGGATCCCCACTTTTTTCCAATAGGCAGTCCACCACAGCGAATAGCATTCATCAAACGTTCTTTCCTTGGGTTGGTAATCACTAAGCTCCGTTGTTGTCCAACCAAACATCTTCCATTTGTCAAGAAGTTATGCCATAGCCATGCTCTTGTTCCTCTTTCTCCTTCAGCTGCATACTCCATCTTGGCTACTCGAGTTAAGGCCCTCATCCTCTTGGCTTTCT
The DNA here is from genome assembly GCA_031835245.1 of Balamuthia mandrillaris. Lineage (NCBI taxonomy): Eukaryota > Discosea > Longamoebia > Balamuthiidae > Balamuthia > Balamuthia mandrillaris. Next base: position 4,124 of record JAVKOQ010000135.1, on the reverse strand, counting down.
TTTCAACAACTGTCGTTCCGTCACCTCCCTCACCTTCATTCTTCTCCCCTTCCTCATCACTTGCTTGGCTTACCTCTTCAAGTAGCTCAAAGTGGCCATCTTGCCTCTCAGCATGATGAATTACTGCTTGTCTTTCCAACTCACAGTAGGCCTTGATGGTCAACCAGCCCAATTCTGCTCTACAAACCCCCGCCACAGTCCTTCGATGAACTTGCAATACACTTCTTGCTGTCTCATTCCACACTACTTCGATCTTCTTCCACCATGATTTGGAAAGCTCTGTCATACATAATCCATATGACAAGGTAGACTTGACAATAGCCTCTGCAGCAATCTGGGCAGTGCGTGTACCAAGGCCTTGGGCAATGGCTCCCCGCTGCCTAAGGCTGTAGAGGGCTTGCTTGGCCTTGGTGATCCTCTCCTTGGCATGAGTTGTCCATTCCCCACTTTCTTCAAACCACAGTCCCAGGTACTTGGCCTCCTTCACCCGTTTCACAGCCTCCCCCTTCAGTCTCCACTCTTGAAAATGAGCCTTCTTTCCTTGTACTAGCACCACTGATTTCTTTGCATTGAACTGAAGTCCCAGAGCATTCACTGCCTCCACTGCTACATTCAATCTTCTCTGAAGCTCAAATGGGTCGCTGGCCACCACTGCCAAGTCATCTGCAAACAACAAGCAAACATTCCATGCTTTATCTCCTCTTTCCTTCTCCTCTGCAGCTTGTAGCTTTCTTGCCACCACATCAATGTATACATTGAACAAGAATGGAGACAAAACTCCTCCTTGCTTAACTCCTCTTTCCACCAGAAATTCCTCTGAAAGCTGCCCATTCATGCGAATAACACTCGTCATACCATGGTACCACTCTGTAATGATACCCACTGCTGCCTCTTCTGCTCCTCTTTTGCGTAATGTCCTTGCCAGTATGTCATGGTCAAGCATGTCATATGCCTTGCTGATATCCAACAGAGCAATATAGGTACGTTCTTTGCTTCTCTTCATCAGGCATTTCTTCAACCGCCACACCTGATCCATGACTCCCCTTCCTTTTCTAAATCCACCCTGGCAATTACTTATCCACCCTTGCTCTCTTGCTTGTATGTTCAATTGTACCAAGATAGCTCCTTCGAACACCTTGGCTGCATTGCATAGGAGAGTAATACCTCTATAGTTTGCTGGATTCTGGGGATCTCCTGTCTTATGCAAGGGAATAACCACCCCCTGTTTCCACTCCTTGGGGAATATGCCTTGGTTCTCAATGACCTTGATCAGCGTCCAAGTTGCATCTTGCACATGTTTGCCTCCATACTTCATCATTTCCCCATCAATATTGTCCACCCCAGCTGCTTTGCCCACCCTCAATCTTTTCCTCCATGCAAGATTAAAACTCTCCTTCTTAAGCCAGTTACTACCAGACCAAGGCAGTCCTTCTGGACCTGCTTCCTCTCGATGCAAGCTCCCAATGGAAGAATCCTTCCTTCCCAGCTTTGCCCAATGTTCCTTGAAGGCTGCCGTGCTACCGTGGTGCTCCATAACTGCTTTGGGCTCTGCTCTACGCTTTGCCACTATCCTCCACATGTTGCCGATCCATTTCTGCATTTCCTTGATGTTCTCTTGTCTTTTCCACTTCATCCAGTCCCATTTGTTGGCTCTCCACAACTTCACAAACCTTTTTCTGAGTTCCACAAATTCCTCTCTGGCCTTTCCATCATTCTTTCCTTCTCTTAGCCACTGAGCATGGGCTATCGCTACCTGCTTGTTCAAGGATGTTAACTCTGCTGTCCACCATGGCTTCCTTGCCCTGCTTGTTGTTGCTCCTATCAGTCTCCTTTCTCTACCAAACCATCTCATTGCACAATCCCACAATCCTTTTTTCCACTTGCTCCAAAGATCTTCAACAGTAGCTGCTCCCTCCCGTGTTTTCTTGACCATGGCCTTCCATTCCTCTCCTTTGAAGAAACGCTTGCACCCGCGTTTGTACTCCCTCCACCTCCTCTTGCGATCTTCCTCCGAGTAGGACTTCCACTTCCATCGTTCCATCCAAACCCCGCCACAACTATCTGCTGGGTCCTTCAACTCGACTACCAGTGGTCGATGATCGGTCCAAGCTTGCCATCTGTCACCAACTACCTTGCCCGTCCATCTCCATGCTACCACATAGTCCACAATGCTCTTTCGTTTTCCAGCTCTCCATGTAAATACTGGCGCTTCCTCTTCGAGCTGAGGCAACGAGAGGGCCAGCCTTTTGAAAGACTCCACCAACACCTTTCCTCTCGCGTTGTAAGTAGATTCACCTCTACCATTCCATCCCTTTCCAACCCTGGCGTTCCAATCACCTCCAATAATCAGGGGTCTTCCTTCCTTGACCACGTCCAGGATTCTTTTCTCAATCGCAGCCAAGGTGACCTTAAAGTTGTCCACGGTACCTCCTGGAGGGAGATACACTATACCGATTATAAAGATGCAACCCTGTCCCGCCAGTTCCACCCAAGTGGAGTTGGGTGTTCGCCACTCTTTCCTTTCTCCGATGTTCCCCTTGAAGCCCTCTCGAACAAAGAAACCTGCGCCACCCCTTCCATAGCCACTCCTCCCTGGAGCAGCCCCTCCACCCATCCCCCGATACCCCTCCAATCGAGGGGCAACCATCCTCCTATGTTCGCACACTCCAATAATGTCAAATTGCTTACTGTCAGCCCAACAGCTGACCAATTCCTCTTGTCCCCAGCCCCTAGAGTTGACAAACGCTACTGAAGTCATTGGGTCTCCTCTCCTTCCTCCTCCACAATGTCAGACCAGTTGGCAGCACCATGATACTCCTCCTCCGCCAGCGCGATGCTTGAGAGTTCCAAAGAGCTGTCCAAGGCCACTGTTCCAACATTCTCCTCCTTTTCCTTCTTCTTCTCCATCTTTCTTTGCTCTTTAGGCTTCCACAGCGGTTTACCTTCATTCTTGGCTTCTTCAATTCGGGCTTTGCCCACCCACCAGCGGGTAAAAGCATACAGCCTGGCTCTTTCCGCAATAATGTCTTCGGCAGCCTGGGCCGTCTCCAAAGTAACTCCCCAATGCTGCGTGCCATTCTTCTCTCCTACTTTCCCCACTCCGACGTGCTTGAGCCCCAGCTCGAAGATCCTCTCACTTACCTTTTCCTTCTTAAGGTCCTTACCGCTCACCACAATCGATCTGCCCTCCACCGCCCCTACCTTGGAGTAGGGACTGGCAAAGCCATACTTTGGTTTTACTGTAGACCAATAGTTCGGGTCGGTTACTGTATCTTTGGTCCACGTCCTCCTGTATATGTTGGAGTTATCCTGCCAACATATCCCTTGTTCCTTTGCCATTTCTTCCTTCCAGTATTCCAAGCTTGGCGCGCTGACCGTAGTTGCCGTTGGAGGGAAATTCCTTTCCGCAGTAATCATATCACACCGCGGAGCTGATCCGACCACCTCCGCGTAAGACCGTTGGGAACCCAGAGTAAGGCCGCCTTTGGTACTATTTGCACTTCCTTTTTCCACCATAAGATTATTGATCTCCTTGTCGAGGGATTCAATCAGGTCCCTGAATCGTATAATCACTGCGAGTGAGAGTACGCCTGCCTCGGAGAGCTTACCACACTCGTGAGAAACACGGCTAATACAATCAAACAGCAGCGCCACTTGACTATTGGTTCGCTCCTTAACGCCGTCTGCACTGACTGAGTCCGAATCAATCTTCCCCTTGGGCACAACACTTGTCCCTTCCTCTCGGCGGGGCGAATCCGCTACCGAGTTACACTGCTCCTCTGCCCCTCTGTCGTCCTCCTCCTTTTGGTTCACCCTGGGAGAAGGAATCTTGACTGTGGTAGTGTTCAGGTGCCCATACTTTTCCACCGCAAACTTGAACGCTTCCTCCAGAAACTGATTTAGCTTGTCCCCTTTGACAAAACACTCGGGGATCTTTGCCTCTTTTTGCACAGCTTGCAAAGCGGGCTTCCACGAACGATTACCGTTTAGGGTCCCCAGTCTAAGACGTTCCTTCATGGCCAGATCCACCCATCGACGTAGGACCTGTTCCCTCTCCTGACTGTCAATCAATTCAGTGCTCTTGCGTGGCAGAGTCCTATTTTTCCGCATTTTTTCCTCGAATC
>JAVKOQ010000134.1:142500-144606 GCA_031835245.1 Balamuthia mandrillaris | reverse complement strand
CCCATGGTGGTCAGCCCTCCGTCTGAAGTAAATACAGAGCAAAGCAAAACCTTTCTAAGGTTTTGTAGACAAAAGGTCCGTCCGTTTATCATTATCTATTTGTTTGTTTGTTTGTTTGTTTGTTTGTTTGTTTGTTTGTTTGTTTGTTTGTTTGTTTGTTTGTTTGTTTGTTTGTTTGTTTGTTTGGGTTGGTTGCTTGGTTGTTCAATTAGTGGTTGGAAGGAAAGTACTAACTCTCTCTTGCTCACTTTGGATGGCTGCAGGCCCAGAACGAGGGAATCATCCAGGAATTGGGTGATATCGTGGCCAATGGCTTACGCTGCCATGGCAGCATCGTTGAAGGACCTTGGATCGTCAACGGTCTGGAAAATCCACGGTGGAAGTGGCTGGCGCAATCCATTCGCAAAGGTCATTGGGATGTGTTGCATCAAGCCGCTCTTGGTCTTGATCGTGGCAAAGAAGTCTTGCCGCCGATGGATTCATCACAACAACAACAACCGTTGGATGCTACTTCCTCCCAATCTAGCAGTAGCAGCAGCAGCAGCAGCAGGTTTTATGAGACACCAACTGGAAGTTGGATCCGTAACCTCATTAACGCTGCAGTGTATAGCATTCTGAAGGAGGTGCCCTCCTCGGATGAACGGCGCAACCGCAAAGGACGCGTTTTTCAGGGTTCCTTCACCCGGGAAGAACTGTTGTTAGTATATAGACAACTCCCTCTTGGCCTGCAGAAACTTTTTATGTTATTACGGGCCAAAACTATCCAGTATGTTGCTTCTCTTTTGCTTGGTTGCTTGCTTGCATGCAATGCAAGACATGTTATCCTTGCCGCCTCTCTATATTCCCTTTGCTTGTTTACTCACTCACTCGCCCCCTTGCGTGCTTGCTCATAGTGATAGCGCAACACACGAGGAGAATACCCGTTTGCCACCGCTGCGCCAAGAATGGTTGAACGAGTCATCTTTGGCAGATGCCCTAATGTCATCTATCCCCTCAAAGCCAACAACCAGCAGCCATCGAACCAAAGTGCAACAAGAGATGATATCAGAAGGAGGAGAAGAGGAGGAGGAAGAAGAAGAGGAAGAAGGTGAAGAGCAACAACAACAACAACAACAACAACAACAAGAAGCAGTAGTGATGGAGGAAGATCCAGAAGCCTTCTTACATCCCCCATTGGACCGCCAGCAATTAGAGCAGGCAGCCCGAATGGAAGCAATGGTAGAGAAGCAGTATTCTGCCAAGGAAAAGTTGTTCCAATACCGTATGAAGCTAACCCATTATTGTCCTCCCTTTACGGTGCAAGAAGCCTTGGCAGAGAACGCGTTGAACTTTGCCAGTCTGAAATCCTTGAAAGGCATGCGCATTTCTACCAGCATCAACCTTTCTGGACCTTTGGAGGATGTCAAGCGGTTGATGCTTGCTGTTCGTCGCTGCTTGGTGAAGGAAGCGCAACAACATAATACTCCGCTGGAGTTGGATCCTTTGGATAGAAAGCTCTGGAAGACACGCATTCGTCATCCGGTTCGTTCTCAACTGGAGCGAGTGTGGCCGCACATCACACTGGAAAAATCCAGGAAACCTGAGCGACGGCAAAGCAAAAGCAAAAGCAAAAGCAGCAGCAGCAGCAGCAGCAGCAGCAAAAGCAAGAACAAGAGTAAAGCTAGCAGCAGCTCTGCTACCGCAAACATGCCAGCAGACCCGTTATACAATGCAGCTGCTATTGTGCATGTAAAGGACTTGCCTGAGCTGGATGCTATATCACCACTCGCGGCTGATTGGTAAGTTGTTTGTTTATTTGTTTGTTTGTTTGTTTGTTTGTTTGTTTCATAGGAAAGGAACAACTCACCACTCACTACCAACCTCCTCCCACTTACTTTCCTTTTAACATTTTCTCTTTCTTTCTCTCTCTTTTTCTTTTTCTTTGTTTCTCTTTCTTTCTCTCTTTCTTTCTCTCTCTCTCTCTCTCTCTCTCTCTGTCTCTCTCTCTCTCTCTTTCTCTCTCTGTCATTCTCCAGGGATTTACAATATGTGGATCAATTGGATAACAAAACATGGCAGCCTATCCATACCACCTCTACCCAAGTCGGCAATACAGAAATGAAGAGG